>JAIEZT010000068.1:2889358-2904358 GCA_019594935.1 Periophthalmus modestus
AATTAACCATTTCAAAATATCTGTTAGAACGTACATTCGAATAAGGTTTAGCTTGGCTTATTGGCTCAATTCCTTGTTTACATAACAGTTTTTGATTTCTTTTTGTTTTCATGTTGAGACCCCACCACATTAGGTTTTACTCTAACATGACTCTAACTAAAAGTGAATTTGCCTATACTGTCCGACTGGCCATTAATCAAATGCGAGCGCCGTGTGGCAGAGTCTGCACTCTCCCCCGTACACTTGCTTCCTCATCGACTTTTCTACGCAATGATTGTGCATCTCCCTAAATCAATAATGTGGCATTGTGTTGTGTTTGAGCGTTGGACTCATAGTGTTCACTATTTAAGTGCACAAACTCCTTATTTTAAATGTTTTTTACACGTTTTGTGCCAATTGTTGAAAACCAGATGTGTTTTAACACTCACACGCTGGACCCTCCGGTTTTTAGTGCTGTGTACAATAAAATGACATTGCATACATAAGTTACAACACTATTCATATTACAATAGAACAATAAAACTAAGCGTTTCATTTAAGGTAGTGTCTAAAGGAGCATACTGGTGTTTTGTTTGGGTTTCAGCTTAGTTTCACATATTCAAGTTTAATCTACAGTGGTTTCCTTTGGAGTCCTGTGTCAGCCTGGGTTATTACATTCTTAGAATGATTGTACGTTGCTATTTCACAATAACACAAAAACAGTTTCACTTTATTGCATTTTATAAATATTACACGTCACATTGCTTTCAGAAAACGAAAACAGAAAACACCAGCAATGACCTTTTGAACCTGCACATGCTGAGGATCTCTGGGGTCGTTTAAGTGCCAGTGTCCCCATCAGCGTCCTGTTCATTCGATGATTTGCGTCGCCTCTTGGAGGCGCGAGCGCTGCTTCAGCCTTATGGGTGAATTCTGTCGTCCTTTGCACAGATTTGAAAAAGGCAGGAAAAACTTTATATCCTTGTCTACGACGAAAAGATAAAATGTGAAACATTTGACAAACAGCTTTGCATAAATGAGACCATTGACCAAATGTACAGTTTACCAATACACACCTTTGGTTGGGGTTTTACACTTCCCTGTCCTGTGCCGCTTAAACACCACAAACTGTCGCCAGTAAAGAACCTTTGCATATGGGAGATTAGCAGTTTGTTAGCTTAGCTCATCTCAGCTTTGAGTAGTGTCTCTCTCTTAACATCATAATGCCCGTTTAAGTGAATCTGTGAGAGCGTTTTACACACGTGTCTCTGGAAGTACGAGTCTCACTTTACCGAGCAAAAGTACCACACGGCACAGCTCACACGGACTGTACACGGCCCACAGCACGGACCTGAGATGATCCTCACAGAAATGCACTTTTTTTTGCACTTATTCAGTTCTAGGAGAGTCGAGCTTATCGTTGTGTGCTTTATTCTCAGAAGCTAAACTAACAACACGTTTATAGTCTCATCGCTTATTTTTGAATGATATAAATGATAAATTGTATTTCAAATGTAATATTCAAGTCAGAACTGGACAGTGAAGCAAAAAGCATGTACATGAAAATTACTGAACATTCGGGAGCATTTCCTGAGTTTTACCTCCCATGATGCACTGAGAGGGACGCTGACAGACGAGGGAGAGTGAGACAGAGAGAAAGAGAGAAGCTGCCAGTGCATTTGTTAAATCGCGATGGCAAAAATACCTGTTCAAACAGTATTGCTGAGACAACGTTACAAAAAGACAAATACATCAATCAGATATCAAGGTTCAGACCCGGGACGCCCCAGACTTTAGGTGCACCCCTGCCTCTGCTGCTGTTCCTCTGTTGTGCATTTGTCAGTCATCTCCTGGCAGAAATCCACGGTGACAGTGGGGCTACCTACTTCCTCGTGGACCCCAGCACCAGGGGGCAGTCTCGGGACACGTCCACCCCCGTCGCGCTCCTCTTCACCCATGTCCGCGTGGGAGCCGGGCCTCAGCGAGAGCCTCGGGGGGGGGAGGGGCGAGGAGGGCGAGGGCGGGTGGACGGTTGAGGTCGATGCTGGCGGGACACGGAGGCGGCTGGACGTCCCGACACACCTGCTGAGAGAGGAAGGACAGGTTCTGCCACAGGCTCCGACATGCAGACCTTCACTGATTACGCTCGCTCAGCAACTTCTCCTTCTCACAAACCTGCAACAGACACAGAGGCGCAGAGGTCAGAGCGTTTGGAGACAGAAAAACACCCTGAGAAAGCAAGTTTGTGCCTGTTAGTGCTGAGGAACGAACCCTCATTGTACAGTGGTACTTTGAGTGACATGGGTCAAATTGGTGTACCGTCGACATTTTAATACCAGAGATGCCCCAAGAGTAAATGCCATTAAAGGAATAATAAGTGTTTTTTCACAGACAGGGGGCAGTATGTGATCTCCACAGACCTGACTCGTCCTGATTTCTTCCTGTGGGTCTATCTTAAAGAAAAGGTGTTTGTGAATAAACCTCAGACAATAAACCACTTCAAACGTAATATAAGGATCAAATAAGAGACATAAGCTCGGAAATGTTTTAAATGTTCTGTAAAGTGTGATGGATCAACACAAAATGTGGACACTTAAAACACATAATTTTACTTCCCGTAGTTTAAGTCGTGATAAGTTCAAGTGTAAGTGAACAATTATAACCGTTTATACTGACAAAAATCTCGAAGGTTCAGTTTATCTACTGCTACAATTTGGTGAGTATAACTTAAGAATTACAGGAGCTAAGTGCTGTACTTAAGTCAAATTTTTAAGTGTCTGTACTTGACTTAAGTCCATTTCACAGTGGGTACTTTTTTACTTTGACTTGAGTACATTTGAGAGCAGTATCTGTACTTTCTGCTCCACTACATTTTTTAACTGAAAAGTAAAAAGTATTGTTCATATCATTTGACACAACATCCTGGGTTCCGAGTTTTTACACAAAATTCACGAGAAAAAATACAAAACTGATTCATATTGTTGCTGCCGACCAAAAATATGGATCAGTTTGAATCTAAATCACATTTTACACTTGAACAAATGAACAACACTTTTACTTTTCACACTCTTAAAGTACATTTTAAAACAGGTACTTCAATACTTTTTACCTCTGTATCTGTACTTTTACTTTACTTACTTTACTTCATTCACCTCTGGGTTATTGTGTCCTTAGGCAAGACATTTAACTTTCTTATGTAAAAAGTAATAATTATTGTATATATTCTAAAAGATTTCAAAAAGACATAAGTCAGCCCTCTAGTGGGTGACGCAAGGAACACACCAGACTCAACAAATTCTGTATTTTTCTGCACTGTCAGGAAATGTTCTGGTTTTTTTTGTCGTTAAATGCTTCAATCTTGATTTAAAAGTTTGCACGACACATTGAATTAAAAAACACACATATGACTCATCCTCTGGGCTCGGAGTCAGAGGGTTTGGCTCGTACAGTTTGCGTATTTCACACTCCAGGTTCTGAATACAGTCGAGTGTTTTCCTCTTTCGACAGCGCTGTGCGGCGATGCGGTTCTTGCTGCGGCGGCGGATGTCGTGGATGAACTCGAGCTGCTCTGAGGTCAGTTTTGTGCATCTTGATCAGGATCTGAAAGTCGTTCCGCGGCAGGTTTGTGATCTGTCCACGGGGAAGGGGAGTTTCACCTGGACACACAGAGACGGGTCAGTAACATGCTACAGTGTACAAATCTACAGAGTTTACAGGTCATGCATCATTTATTATGCAACTTTTTCCAGTCAGATGCTATAATACTTTGAATTATGGATTACTATGGCAACAGTCTTAATTTATCAGCTTCATTTGTTTAAGTTTCAGGTCAGATCTGTGGAGACGTGAGCCCTGCATGTTTTTCCAGGTGTTTTATTGGAATGAAACATCTGAATTGAAGACATGCTCGATATGTTTAATGCCACTGTGGAATATTCCAGACCACATCATCCATGGATACGACCCCCGTGTAAAAAGTTACATAGTCCATCTTTAATCTTACTACAACTAAACAAGTACAGGGCGGCCCAAAAGTCACTGACACTTTTAAATCTTCAGTAGCTCCTTTAATTCTTAAGTTAAACTCACCAAATATTAGCAGTAGATAAACTGAACCTTCTGAGAGCATTAAACGGTTATAATTGTTCCTTACACTTGAACTTATCACTAATTAAAACTAGGAGAAGTAAAAATAATGTTTTTAAGTGTCCACCATTTTGTGTTTGTCTCTGAACAGCCTGATCCAACAACTTTACAGAAAACATTTAAAGCATTTCGGGCTTATGTCTCTTATTTGATCCTGATGTCACGTTTGAAGTGGTTTATTGTCTGAGGTTTATTCACAAAACACTTTTCTTTAAGATAGACCCACAGGAAGAAAATCAGGACGAGTCAGTCTGTGGAGATCACATACTGCCCCCTGTCTGTGAAAAACACTTATTATTCCTTTAATGGCATTTACTCTTGGGGCTCTCTGGTATTAAAATGTCGACGGTAACACCACTGGGTTGTGAATTTTGACCCATGTGACTCAAAGTACCACTGCACAATGAGGGTTTGTTCCCGGTGCGTATTTGCTCAGATTAATGTGGGAAGGAGTCGTTCTAAATGCTCTGAAAAAATAAAATAAAAATTTAGAAAACAAAAGAGTTATGAGTTTTTTTTCAACTCTCAGTGACTTTTGGGACCCCCTGTACCTCGTTGCCCTGTATAAGAAGGAATAAAAATAAACAGATGTGTCTCACAGATGGTCATCAGACAAAACACAGATGCTTTTTCACATTACTGGTGCGGACCGTGCCCGGAGGCAGACTGACAGACATGTGGCGACATAATGCGCCAAAATCCCTCACAGAGCCACGTCTACACTCAGTTTATTACCTAAGGTCAAAAACAACAGGGGATGGGAAAACCTAAGTGTCACTGTTACAATATAATCCATCTATGTGTTTTGTAAGTTATGCAAAGAGCTGGTCGTGTTTTTATGAATGCAGCCAGTGTGGAGCAGTGTCTGACAAACACCACTAGATGTCAGTATTGAGCTGCAGATTGAGCCCAGGAGCTTCTGCCACAAAGAAAAACACATGAGCTCTTTGTTTCAGATGGAGCGGCTCTAAACTCAGTGTCTTTAAGCAGGTCAGGGGCAGGCCACACTGTCCCTGCACAAACACACACCTCCACTTTGATTTTACTCCATTTATGAATGAGCAGAACGGCTGTCTGTGGAAAACGAATCAGTTCTTACATAAAAGTGAATGTGTTTGCAGCTTTTTAAGGAAAATTGTTTGTTTAAACTCAGCAATATGGGTCAGATAAAAACAAAAGCTATGAGAAAACAGCTTTCATCAGCCCCATTTCTCCTTTTTTTTAACGTATTCTCATCATTATTAGTAGTATATCTGCAGTATTTATTTCATTTTAAACCATCACAGCTCTTGCGTATGTGATCTGTCTGTTTTATCTCTTTGCTGGTGAGTTTTCTGTGTGTTTTTTTCTTCATTTTTTTACTTCATCTCGTTCACAGTTTCAGAGACCCTGCTGGGTCCACAAACCGGTGCAGCCCTGAGTCTTCCAGAGCAGTGTTGCCAGATTGTAACGATGACATCATTCACCTCCTCTGACAGCGGGAGAAAAGGGAGCAGCGTGCATGTGTGAATGAGCGTGCACGTGTGGCGGGGGGGGGCGGTTTCAATCATCATATTATGGGGACACACACACGTTCACATCACGGGACAAAAAACACGTCTCCGTTATGTAAATCCTGTATCATTACCTCAATTATAAAGTGTCTGAAAGTTAAGATGTGTGTTAAAAAAGGTTAAGGTTACACAAGTATGGTTAAAGGTGCACTATGGAACCTTTCTGCCATCTGCTTGTCTCCATGGAGATGTTGTGGCTGTGGCTGGAATCTTCCACACATAAAAAAAACACCTATTTATGTTACATTTATTCAAAAATTACCTAGAAAATCATGTATTTTTACTGTGAGCAGAGCTGCCTCTCCACAGATCTGACCTGTAACTTGGCCTAGTGGCGTCTCCTGCTTGTTTCCATGGAGATGTTAATGCTGTGGCTGGAAACTTCCACACATCAATCTTATATTTATTCAACTACAGGTGTTTTTATTGCTTTAAAATACTTAGAAAATCATGTATTTTTACAGTGAGTAGACCTGCCTCTCCACAGATCTGACCTGTAACTTGGCCTAGTGGCGTCTCCTGCTTGTTTCCATGGAGATGTTAATGCTGTGGCTGGAATCTTCCACACATCTCTCTCACATTTATTCAATTACAGGTGTTTTAATTGCTCTTAAATACCTAGAAAAACCTGTATTTTTACTGTGAGCAGAGCTGCCTCTCCACAGATCTGACCTGTAACTTGGCCTCGTGGCGTCTCCTGTTTGTTTCCATGGAAATTTAGTCGTAAACATTTTGTGGGACGTTCCAGGGAAAGTAAAAAACATCTCGGTGAAGAGAAGCAGGTCGGGGAAAAGTTACACAGTGTAAAGTTTAATGATAGAATCAGACTCAAAGAAACGAACGAAAGTCAATGTGAAAAAAACATGAAAATCTGAGAGAGAGAAAAAGACTGAGAGAAAGAGAGTGAAAGAGAAAGAGGGGGAGAGAGAGACTAACAGAGAAATAGACTGAGAGAGACAGAGAGAGAAAGAGAGAGAGGGGGAGAGAGAGAGAGACTAACAGAGAAAGAGACTGAGAGAGACAGTAGAGAGAGAGAAGAGAGAGGGAGAGACAGAGACAGTGAGAGAAAGAAGAGAGATAGAGAGAGAGGAGAGACTGGGTAGAAAGATACGCTGAGAGAGAGAGAGAGACTGAGAAAGCGAGAGAAAGACAGAGAGAGAGACTGGGAGAGAAAGATACTGAGAGAGAGAGTGAGACAGAGAGAGAAAGAGAGAGAAGAGATCGGAGGGAGAGAGAGAGAGAGACTGAGCGAGTGAGAGACGAGATATAGAGGGAGAGAGAGACTGATCTCGTAGAGAGAAGAGAGAGAGAGAGAGAGAGAGGATAGAGAGAGAGAGATAGAGAGAGAGAGAGAGGAGAGAGAGACTGATCTTACGGTAGATACACACAGAGGAGATAGAGAGAGACTGATCTCGTGGTGGGGGAGAGACAGAGCGAGACTGATCTCATGGTGAGAGAGATAGAGATAGAGTGATAAAGAGAGACAGAGAGAGACTGATCTCGTGGTAAAGAGATAGAGGTAGAGTGATAAGAGAGGTACAGAGCGAGACTGATCTCATGGTAGAGAGATAGAGATAGAGTGATAAGAGAGACAGAGAGAGACTGATCTCATGGTAGAGAGATAGAGATAGAGAGATAAAGAGAGATAGAGAGAGACTTTCTCGTGGTAGAGAGATAGAGGTAGAGAGATAAAGAGAGACAGAGAGAGACTGATCTCATGGTAAAGAGATAGAGGTAGAGAGATAGAGAGAGACAGAGGGGGTGCGGTCTGTCCTTTACACTGTATACATCTATAAATAGCCGTTGTGACTCGGAGCGTCACATAATAAGGTTGGAATGACAAAGTGAGCCGCGCTCCGTAATAAATCCCCCCAACAATGGCCACAACGCTTCTGTTCTGCTTCCAATTTTAACTCGTGGGACCTCATTCCTTCACGTGTGTTGGAAAACTGTCGAAGTGATAAAAGTCATAATATAAAATCCTGTTTTTTGTGCAGAGATGGAGATGGTGATGTGCAGAGGTGTGAGCTCCAGGTAGCACTTATCCAGCGGGCAGAGGGGTAATTTTCATCAGCTCCATCTCCATAAGTCACTGGTGTCAAATTCAAGGCTCGAGAGTCAAATCAGGGGTGGGTCCATTTCCTGTTTGATTTCAGATTCACTCACAAAGACCAGAGATTTATTTTATCGCACGGAAACAGGCAGGATAAATGCAGTTTTATCAGTTATAGCGACATTGTATTTCCATTAAACTGAATAAATGAAGCTCCACAGATCAATTTACGGACACATTTCTGACGTCTAATGTGAAGATAACACAGATGCATCATGGGTTAGGCTGGTTTTGAATCTGAAAAAACACGATATATATGTATTTTTTCAAACTATCTTGCAGGTGTCCACGATGCCAAACACAGTATAGCAGCACGATCGCGACTTTTTTGGAAATTTAAAGCACAAATGTGTAACGTAAAACAGCTACAGGAGGAACCACAGCACCGTAATCTTAAATCTCAACTATAACCTCCTCATTTGTCACTGAAATTCATATTTAAATCCTTTGTGAACCTCCTGAGACTCGACATCTTTCATGGTTTTATTAATTTCGCTTCTTTATTTGGGCTGATTGGACTTGATGATGTAAAAATACAGAATTGTCTTTTTACATTATGAGAAAAATGATGTCCACATATGAGGACACTCGTTCTACTTTTTAATCATTTTAAAATTAAAATAATAAAATTAAAACAGCAACATTGTGGCTCATTTGAAGAACTGCTAAGAGGGGCAGGAGACATATGCCTTTACCAAAAAAATAAATAAAATAAAATAATAAAAAAAAAAAAAATAAAATATAAAAATAAATATTAAAAAAAATATATATATAAATACATATAAAATAAAAATAAATATAAAACAAATAAAAATTAAAAATAAATATAAAAATAAAAAAATATATAAAAATAAAAATAAATATAAAAATAAAATAAATAAAATAAAATAAAATAGATAGATAGATAGATAGATAGATAGATAGATAGATAGATAGATGGATAAATAAATTAAAATATTCTGAACATTCTAAACATTTAGAAATATTCTAAATTGAACATGTTTGCATTGTTGCTGTTCTTCTTCTTCTTTTTATTTATTTATTTATGTATTTATTTTTTAAATTGCATCATGGCCTAGACAACCGAAAATGTGTCGTCCACATATGAGAACGCCAGGTCTCAGAAGATTAAAGAAACCTAAAACATATTGAATTTGTATTAAAACTACCAATCATCATCACTGGTTACACTGGTTTTGGGCATGAAACTGAAAAAAACATTACAAATCCTGCAGGTTTTAAGAGTAGACTATAAGAATACATAGAATTATAATCAGATTTTGCTAATTTAATTATAGTTTAACGCTCAAATAGAGAAAAAAATCTGGCAGCTGGAACCACAAAAATATATGTAAAAGTTTGTCCATCAAATCTTACTTTTTAGTGCCTGTTTTATAGAAAGTGTGTTATATTTTCAAACATGTCCATCCACTTTTGTCACAATCCCAGCTCCTCTCGTGTTAAACAGAGCACCAGTGGCACACAGAGGACAGAGACACACCGAGAGCGGGGACGCTGCTGGGACTGGCCTAGTTGGAAGAGGCCAGTTTTGAGGTTGGGAGCAGCAGATGGTGGAGCAAACATGGACAGGACACCTTCCACCTGCCTATAGGGCACCCAAGGGTGTGCAAGAGTGTCCGCTCCATGGGTGAGACAAGTGGGTCAGGGCGCAGAAGTGGGACACACAGCGGCAGTATGTGGGGTAGAGGCAAGCGTTTGAGCTATATTTAAAATCTGGAGAGAAAAAAAAAAGTTGGATTGAGTCCTGGTGTAATTTCACTGTACGACTGAAGACATTATTTGTGATTAAACTGGGCCTTCAACAGGTTTGGAGACTGTTGCGTAAAATGGACGACCCAGAACCTGCAGAACTGTGCAAAAAAGATTCATTTAACTGTGAAACCATGAATCTTTCTGCAGGAGCGATGTTTGTTTATTTATGTACAAAGAAATAGTATTATTAATGTAAGTACAGTGCAATTTGGTTCAACAGAGGCACGAGTTTTTTCATTTAAAACAGTTTTTTAACCAGCCTAAAAAACGACAGTAGCACCAGAATAAATACTGTGAATCTGGGGTAAAAAAACATAAATAGATTCAAAATGGCCACACTTCAAATCAATACACTGAAAATTATACATAAATATTGTTCTGACTCTGCTCTTCAGAGGAGTTTTGTCCCTGCTTTTGATTAAACACAGGCTTTCAGTCATAGTCGATATTTTTCATTCAATTAATGTGGAAGTTTAGGTATTTGGCCTCGTTTGAGCACAGTCGCAGTCGGAGTTAGTTACATTGTAGTAGTAGTAGTAGTAGTAGTAGTAGTAGTAGTAGTAGTAGTAGTAGTAGTAGTAGTACCGGTTCTGTTTAGCTGTGCATATGACTAAAAATATTTTTTTCTGCACTCTGCACTTCTCTTTTAAAACTCTAGCGTCCTCATGTGTGGACAACACATTTTGGGTTGTCTAGGCCACAAGGCAAATTTTTAGGATAAGAACAGCAATTATACAAAAAAATAAATAAAATAAAATAAAAAATTGAATATTTTTAAGAGTTGGAATGTTCAGAATATTTATTTATTAATTATTATTTATTTTGTGTTATTTGTTTATTTATTTATTGATTATTCATTCATTCATTCATTCATTTTTATTTATTTATTTATTTGGTAAATTATATATTGCACCTCTTAGCAGTTCTTCAAATGAGCCACATTGTTCCAAGAGGCAGAGTTGATTTTTACTCAGGACAAATGTGCTGTTTTAATAAATAGTTTTTTGCAAATCATGATTCAAAAGTTCATCAAAATGATTAAAAAGTAGAATGAATGTCGCCATATGTTTTCTCGTCGTCATATTTTTCTCAGAATCTACATCATATAAAAAGATAATTCTGTGTGTTTTTAATCAATCAGCCCAAATATAAAAAATAAATTAATAAAACCACGAAAGATCTCGAGTCTCAGGAGGATAATGTTAATTTTATGATGATCATTTATGATTATTTTAGTTTTGATTTGTTGTATTGTGATTTTATTGGTCTTTCTTATTCTGTAAAGGATTTTGAATTGACTTGTGTTTGAATTTGTGTAAGAATTGTGCCATATAAATAAACTTGCCTAGTAGTAGTTATAGTAATAGTGGTAGTAGTAGTAGTAGTAGTAGTAGTAGTAGTAGTAGTAGTAGTCGTAGTAATAGTAGTAGATGTAGTAGTAGTAGTAGAAGGTGTAGTAGTAGTAGCAGTAGTAGGAGCCATAATTGCTGCTCAAAGGGAGTTACAACCTCCTCCAGTCAAACACGGTTCGCTTTTCACCCTTTTCTTCCTCATTAGCATATCATTATAGCAACTTTAATTAGCTATTACGCTACAATAATTCCCTCCTATGGACAAGTATTGAGAAAATAAAGTAAAAACATAAATGACACGGTTTACTTAATGAAACTGTAATGGCCGTACTTCATAATTAAAGGAAAAAAAAGGCATAAAAACATAAAAATGATCGTCTGACTTCATTATAGCATCGCTAACTAGCCGATTATGCTACGATTACGCCCCTCTGTAGACGAGTAATAAGAATATGGTGCAAACATAAATGACATGGTTTACTTAATGAAACTGCGATGGCCATAATTCACATCAAATAAATGTCCCACAGTGTAAAAATCCTCTGATCGTCTGCTGCTAGAGTGACAGTTTATGGAGAAATTTGACCTCTGTGCTTCACACAACTGGTGCTGTTGAACAGAAGGGATTTAGCGTGTTCGTTTCTCCTGGTCTGAGTGTCGTCTGTGCAGCGGTGAGCACATTCAAACAGACACAGGACCGGCTTAAGTCAAGGTCAAGTCGACTGTGAGTATAGGGTCTCCAGTCAATGCAATGTCCTCCACAAACAAGCAACACAAGAAGAGCGAGAGGCACCCGGGATCCTGCAGAAGGCCCTCATCTCACATAACATCGGATATCGCATGTACTTAGCTATCACCATGGAAACCGTATACCAGCTCTTTTAAAGTCCGCGAGTGTTGGAAGTGTTTGCGTCATTTCTCTGGAGGGAAAAAAAAAACTGTCTAAGAATAGTGCGCTGCAAATCACAACCAGAAGGGACCTAAAAAACATCATTGATACAGGCGTCTTACATGGAAGACAAGTGTAAAGGTCGTGTCTTTTACTTTTTGTGAAAATAAAGTTTACACGATGTGACAAAGAGGAGCTATATCTGCACAGATTTACACGATGATTGACCACGATTTGCTGTAGATTTAGCTGTTTTTGAAAAAGCCAAAGGAATAAACATATATAAATGTACAAATAAACCATTTTCAAACACTGCAGATGCTGATTATATGACCACTTGCCCAGTACTTCTACTACAAACGTAATACTACAACAAACTACTATTACTACTTATTAGAGATTGAAAGATATGGTTTGTTTCATGGCCAACGCCGATACCGATTGTTTAGGATCCAAAGAAACTGTTGGCCGATGAGCTCTACTGATCATTTTTGGGCCAATTTTGGTAATTTGACCCAAATTATCCAACTCGAATACAGTACAAACACATTCATGACCTTATTTCACTACAAACTGTGTAAGAGAGCAGTGTAGTCACATTTTTAGAACCCTCTCTCTGGACGTAAGTGTTAAAATAAAGCACGTGTCAAACTCAAGGCCCGTGGGCCAAATGTGGGCCGCCACATCATTTTATGCGGCCCACGACAAGGTAAATTAAGGTATGACTGTCTTAAAATATCAGTTTATTAGATATACAGGCAGTCACAGCCATTTTTTCATATCTATGCAAATTCATATGTAACATTTGTAACCTGAATGAGTGATAAATACAGAAATGATTTATTAACAAGATTAAAAAGTAGTTGCATTTATTTTACATTGTATTTGGTCTGGCCCTTTGAGAGCAACTATTTTGTTGATGTGGCCCTCTGTGAAAATCAGTTTGACACCCCTGAAATAAAGCTTTATCCTTATAGTCTTTATGCAAATGGAGGCAGCTGGTTCACCAACCTAAATATCGCCCTCTGCTGGAGATTTAAGGCCGATAGCTGATACACTACACAGTGTAAAAATCGGCCTGATATATCCCCTGAATGGGATTTGAATGGGACTCAAGAAAAAGAAACATCTACAAATTTCAGTTTTAAGTTAAACTGTATAGTCACTAGAAGTAAGTTATAACACGAAACTGGTAAAAAAAAAAAAGATCCTTTAAAATTGAAACAATGGATGGATAAAAGAAGAAAAATGGACAACTTACAAACCTATTATCAATGTAAACTCTGCTAATGTTTCATAGAATCCAACATATTATTTGTTTTGCTTTTTATGTTTGTTCAACTTTGACGAAAAAAGCAAAAATAAAACTTTATATGGACTTACCTCAGGACCCGAGACTCTCATGGAGACTCCGCTCTCGCTGTCCCCCTCTGAGAAAGACCCAGACTCATCGCTGGAGTTCATCCCGCTGGTACCGAAGCTCTGTTCAGTCTTGATTTTGGAGCAGTCCTGAGGGTTCCTCTGATCCACCAGGCCGGCCAGGCAGTGGGACAGCCCCGAGATGGACCCTGAGCGCGGGGACGAGGAGTAGTCAAACTGGGGCATGCTGGATGGCGAAATCCCGCTCCCTCCGTCGTCCGGGAAGGAGAACGAAGATCTGGAGCTGGAGGTTTGTGTTTGGGGCTCTGATGGAGAAGGCGAGTGGGCTGCTGGTTTGACGGGGCAACTTGTGGTGAGACATGACCTTCCGCTTGACGGCGACTCCACTTGCATCAGCGCTGATACTTTTTCCCGAAACGTGTCCTCGATATACGAATGACCCACGTGTCGCTCTCCGGCTGCTGACGAGAAAATCACACTACTTCGCCGGTCTACCTCTCCCTCGTGTTTTGATGATGATGCTTTCGATCTGTCCATGTTCTTGTCCCTCGCACGGTCCTTCACGAGATCCCTGTAGTGGTTGAGAGAGAGTCTGTTGGTTAGGAGTTGCTGGATGGTTGTACTCGGCACTGCGCTCAGGTCCAAGCCACCCCTTTGGAGGTAGGATCGTAAACAGGAGGAGGGCGAGCCTTGGCCCGGCGAGTGTTCTGCTGCTACTGGTACCCCTTCCACTTCCAACTCCATCTCCAAAACTTCCTCCGTGCACAACTCGGGATTGTAACCATTCCTGTTTTCTCTGGCTTCCTCAAACGAATATGGTTCTTCCTTGATTCTCGAAGGCGTCAGAAGCGGTTGCGAAGGATCCTGGTAGTGGGAGTTGAGCGGGCTGGCTGAGGTACGATTCGGCAAAACTATCTCGTCGTGATGTTTCTCGCCGTTGTGCTTGTTGTCGATGATTGGATACTGGTACTTCCTGTATTTGGGGCTGTACTTGGGCAGTGGCGCAGTGGGTGCTACATGATTGGTCTGCTGCCTGTGTTCCGTTGTCGTGTCGCCCAGTGGGAGAGCCTCGTTGAACTCTTCGGCCATCACATCATCGTCCGAATCCGCCTTTCCGTTGAGGGCGTGCTGGCTGTCGTTCTGCAGCTGGGCCTGGAGGAAGCGGAAACAGGAGTCCTCCAGATTATGAACACCGAGGAAGTCAGCGCACAGGATCACCTCGTGGATGTTCTCGCGGCTTAAGACGAGCTTGGCAGTGTAGGCAAACTGTAGCAGTGGAGCGAAGCCCTTAGCTGTGACCTGCAAGACAGAAGAAGAAGGTGCTTTAAGTATGCTTGAGTGTATTGTCAAGGTACATTTCAAAGTGTTTTATCAATTTATTTGTTTTTTTGATTGGGACTGTGCATGTTAATGGACAGACA
This sequence comes from Periophthalmus modestus, assembly GCA_019594935.1. Lineage (NCBI taxonomy): Eukaryota > Metazoa > Chordata > Actinopteri > Gobiiformes > Gobiidae > Periophthalmus > Periophthalmus modestus. Next base: position 2,903,965 of record JAIEZT010000068.1, read on the forward strand.
CGATACAACATGAACATAAACGCACTGGATTATAGCCAAATCTGTTGTTCCAAAGGGCTGGAGTCACAAAGGGGACTATTCAGTTCAAAATATTGCACAATCCATTCACTGCATGATCCCCATTACTTCACACATGTACATTTTATACCCTTTATATTTTTCTCATACATGCAGATATGTGTACTGTGTGTACTTCTCATGGGTTGCCTGCCACTTGCTGTTGATGTTATTGCTTAATTGCTTTGCTTTATGCTTTAATCGTCAAAAACTAATTAAATATAAAGTTTCAAGAACATACAAAGTTCTTGAAGTTCATGCACAGGACTGGGAAATGAGAAATATAAATGGTCCATGTTACATACAGTAAAGGTGCACTCACACTTATACTTTTGTC
>JAIEZT010000068.1:2909358-3049135 GCA_019594935.1 Periophthalmus modestus
TTCTACAACTACAACTACTACGTCTACTACTGCTTTGGCTGCTACTACAACAGCAACTAATAACACTACAACAACTACTACTGCTACTGCTACTACTACTACTACTACTGCTACTGCTAGTGCTACTAATACTATTACTACTACTGCTACTGCTACTGCTACTGCTGCTACTACTGCTACTCCTGCTACTGCTACAAATGCTACTGCTACTACTACTACTACTACTGCTACTGCTACTGCTACTACTACTACTACTGCTACTCCTGCTACTACTGCTACTGCTACAAATGCTACTGCTACTACTACTACTACTGCTACTGCTACTACTACTGCTACTACTACTGCTACTACTGCTACTGCTACTACTACTACTACTACTGCTACTACTACTGCTACTACTGCTACTGCTACTACTACTGCTACAGCTTCTACTACTGCTACTGCTGCTACTACTGCTACTACTTCTGCTACTCCTACTACTGCTACTGCTACTACTGCTACTGCTACTGCTACTGCTACTACTACTACTACTACTACTACTACTACTACTACTACTACTATACTACTACTACTACTGCTGCTACTGCTACTACTACCATAACTACTTCAACAACTACTACTACTTCTACTGCTTTGGCTGCTACAACAACTACTACTACTATTATTACTAGTACCATTAATACTTCAAGTATTCATTTATAGATGAAAAAACATTTTTAAAAAAACATGGTCCAGAGCAGTGCCAGTTAATTTTCCAGGTTATAAGTCAGGTCTGTGGCGAGGCAAGCCTGACAGAAAGAACCATGTTTTTTTTGAGTATTTTTGAGCAATGAGAGAGAAGTTTTAATGCCGTACTGTGGAACATACAGGGAAATCGACGACATACAGTATCTATGGAGCAGGTGCTGTCGCCGCGCTACACCAAAAAAGTTCCACAGTGCGGCTTTAAATTGTTCATAGAGGCAGAAACACGGCGATTAACTGGCCTAAATATTGCTGATTTTTGGGGGGTTTGCATTAAAAAACGGCGCTCAAGCTACTCTAACCCCCTGGCCCATCTGCATATACATTTCACTCATGTATCGGCGCCCCCTGCAGGTACTATAGCTGTTGTACATTTGCCAAATTTGCCACAGACCAGGACAGATCAGCAGCACGTCCATGTCGGGTGTTATTACAGACAATGTACATAAAGTATTGATCAGTCCGAGCCGCAGTGCCTCTTATGTCAAAGTAAATTACACCACTATTCACCCAAAGTGCCACAATAACATCAGAGCAAACTGGACACATATCGACAACGGGACCAGCGCCCCAGACAGTGAAGGCATTGTGGGTAGGACTATTAGTCAGCATTAGAAAGAGGCATTACTCAGCAAACGGAAGCCAGCAGCCAACTTTCTGGACTATAAGGTGATGTCAATGCCAGTCCCTGTTACTGCGTTTGACTGTTGTGAGTTGAGGGCTTTCGGTTCCTGTTGTGGGCGATATTTTGAGGCACATTCACAAAGTCTGATGTATGAAAAATGATCTTAAATCCTAAATCCTGCTCAAAATAAATAAATCATCAGCATAATCAAGCTCAAACGTCTAAATGAGACCCTGAATGCTTGGATTTTGTGTGTGTTTTTTTTTCTCTCTTGAGTTTTCAGACATTGTGCATTGTGTCACCATGGTAACTGCTGAAAATCCTACCATAGACGTACCTGCACAGCCTCCCAGCATGACGTCACTGCAAAGTATCAATAGCAGTAGCACATATTGGCCGTGTGATAACTCTTATGCACTCTTTTTTTATTTCAAGTCAAGTCAAATGTATTTAAAACAACCCCCGCTGCCCAAAGTGCGGTACAATATAAAGAGACGTTGGCGTGAAGAACACTTTTACTTGTTCGTACCTTCTCTGGCAGCGTGATGACCAGCTCGCTCTGGCTCGGGGTCCCGTTGTGCAGGAGCGCCTGGAGGAAGTACCTGCTGCTGGCTGCGAGTATGGCCCTGTGAGCTCGCACCTCCCTCCCCTCCACCAGAACAGTGACATCACACAGCACGCCCTGCCTCCGCTGCTCCTCCAGGCTCAGCAGCACGTTAGCACAGTGCACCTTGGACTCGTACACGTACAGGGGCGCGGCCGCCACCTCTCCGTCCCGGTCCTCTCCCCCCGACATCACTCCACAGCACCCTGCAAAAACAAGAGACACACAAGGGGGTTATAGGCGCCGTTTTCAGGGTTTTGCAGGTTCTAGTTATTTTATAACACTGTGCTCTCAGTAGTAGTAGTAGTAGTAGTAGTAGTACAGGGCGGCCCAAAAGTCACTGACACTTTTAAATCTTCAGTAGCTCCTTTAATTCTTAAGTTATACTCACCAAATTTTAGCAGTAGATAAACTGAACCTTCGAGATTTTTGTCAATATATACGGTTATAATTGTTCACTTACACTTGAACTTATCACGACTTAAACTAGGGGAAGTAAAATTGTTGTTTCATGTTTTTTAAGTGTCCACCATTTTGTGTTTGTCTCTGAACAGCCTGATCCAACACACTTTACAGAACATTTAAAGTATTTCTGGCTTATGTCTCTTATTTGATCCTGACATTACGTTTGAAGTGGTTTATTGTCTGAGGTTTATTCACAAAAACCTTTTCTTTAAGATAGACCCACAGGAAGAAATCAGGACTAGTCAGGTCTGTGGAGATCACATACTGCCCCCTGTCTGTGAAAAACACTTATTATTCCTTTAATGGCATTTACTCTTGGGGCATCTCTGGTATTAAAATGTCGACGGTAACACCACTGGGTTTGTGAATTTGACCCATGTGACTCAAAGTACCACTGTACAATGAGGGTTCGTTCCTCGGTGCTGGATTTGCTCAGATTAATGTGGGAAGAGTCGTTCTAAATGCTCTGAGAAAATAAAATAAAAATATTTAGAAACAAAAGAGTTATGGATTTTTTTCAACTGTCAGTGACTTTTGGGCCGCCCTGTAGTAATAGTGGAATTTGAAACCCATGCATGAATACATCTGCATGACAAAATAAATGTTTATCCTGAAAAATAGACGATGAATTGTCTGTTTTGAGGTTGAATACACTATTTATGCACTCTGTACTCTATATTGTACATTCTTATTTGTTGTGTATTTCCAAGGCCACAGACAGTAGCATGTATTCAGACGAGTGCACAAATAAATGTAAGTGCTATGGAGATGGAGCATCACAAATAACATCAAAAATATAACATTTAATACCACTAAAAAACACTAAAAACTCATCCCAGCAAACATCTGTCAATACTGCACAACCACAGTCCAAAAAACTCTAAATTGCACATATATTTTAACATGGATTTCAATATTTGACGCTCCAGCTGAGAAAAACACCAAACAGATCCACATTTGCCATCGTCAGTATCTGTTTATTATGAAATCGGGGGTTTAATAATGACTGTATAAAGTGTGGATCTTTTCTTTGTTGGCGCGAGTGCACATAAAGCCGTACAGAGACAGCTGAGCCTGCAGTCTGTCTGTCTCATCAGCCCGCGGCTCCAGTGTGTGTGTGTGTGTGTGTGTGTGTGTGTGTGTGTGTGTGTGTGTGTGTGTGTGTGTGTGTGTGTGTGTGTGTGTGTGTGTATACTTGACGTTCAGGAGGGGTATTCGTGCTGACTCATGCTTTTCCTCTCACTGCACAGCGCACTGGGGGCTATACACCACACTGTTATGCTACTGTATAGTCCAGCTCTGGCCCACAGGCTAATCATCTCCGCAGCCTCCCCCTGGACCACTTCCCCACTTCCACTCTGCTTTTCACATGACGCCTGCAAATTGTTTACCGCCAGTGACTTTACTGTGTGAGCTGTGGGTGCACAGGAGACCCACAACGCAGGGCGCTCGTGAATATTCATAGTTCCTCTGCGACTGGAGTTATATCCTCTGAAGCTATTGACTAATCTCGCTGCTTCATTATATCTGTATCCTGTCCGGGAACAATATTCACACATGTTTTGTTTTGTCGGTGGAGTTTTGTTGTTAGACAGTAGGAAGTGGCAAGTAAAAGGCAGACGTTCAACATTTTTATTTTTTTAATTTTTTTTTTTGCAATGAATAAACAAATCTATTATTATTATTATTATTATTATTATTATTATTATTATTATTATTATTATTATTATTTTTTATTATTATTAAAAACATAATAATAATAATAATAATAAATAATCCTCTGTTAGAATAAAAAAATGTTTAATTCATATGGTCTACAGTTACAAGAAGCATCATTTATTATGATATATGGAGTTTTATTGCTAAGAAATGACTTTTATTAGTAAGAATTTATTATCATTGTAATAAAAAATAGCATTTATGAAAATTTAGACAAACTTTTTTGGAGAAAGCCTTAAATTTTGTACCTATTTCCTTATTACATTTGCATTTTGGACCAATAGGTTGGGGAAAAGCACAGAAAATAATTAAATAAATACATTTAATAACAATAAATACACATACACGTAATGAAATAGTGCTAGTCGTACATCTTCAGGAGTAAATCTTTGATATATTCAGATACGTTGTTTTATTATCATCATATTTTGCTTTTAAAATATTTTTCTGTTAGATTTATTTAAGCTATACTATTCCCAAGAGTATATACTTTGGGTATCTGGTCTATAAGATAATATTGCTATTTTGTATTGAGCCGTTGATCAAAAATACTATAAAACAGAGGAGTAATGTACACCAGAACAAGCTGCCAACTTTGAGGAAAAAATATTCTGAAAATTCTCACATTATCGCCCAAGTTGTGGTTGCCAAATAATGCTTTCCTTAATCAAATTCCATCTTTTTTTTTTCTTTTTCTTTGAACCAGTGAACAAATTACCAAATTATATATAACCCGGGCCGCAGCTCCTTCACACCACGTTGTAGGTCATCCTGTCGACTCCTCTCTAAATATAAACCTCACTTCAGCGGGGACGTGCTCGCCGCAGCTGCCGTTGCCGTGGTTACGGGGCAGCGGTTTAGTGCACTACTGGGGGAGTAATTAGAGGCGATGTTTCAATTTACCTCTCTATGAAAATGTGTGAAGTCGTTCTTTTGTTGCCAACACCTGCTAATTTACACTTGAGAGAACTTGATGGGCTTTTGAGACACATTTCTGAAGGTATTTGTGAGAAAACATACAAGTTTATTATAGGTCTGAACTGAAATACCTGGAAAAATGACAGTAATACAGGCCTAGGTAAACTCTGCAGGATGCTATTGCTAACTGGGGGTTAACTTATTGGATGTTATTGGATGTTTTGCAATGATCAGCCAGAAGATTATGACCACTCACATGTCAAACAGCCTGTTCGCCCGTGTTTGTGTAAATCAATACAGTTTCTTATCCCTGACAACACAACATTCTGTATTATTTAATCCAGACGTGGGGCAGCTAAAATGAATATTATTAAAATGCAGATTTCTGTTGCGAGATAGTGACTTCAAGGTCTAGTCCAGAGGTGGGCAACTTTTTGACACACGGGCCACAATTAGCTCTAAAATGTGACAGAGGGGCGGGGCCAGGATATATATATGTTTGTATTACATCAGAGATTTGGCCTATAACATGTAGCAAAGCCTGAATATGCAAGACTCATTGTACAAATTGTTTCTTACATTTCAGTTAAATAAACATAGCAGAAAAACTTCATCTATTTTAATATAATTTGGTCGTGTTCGGGGCCGGATTAATAACCCAAAAGGGCCGTATGTGGCCCTCGAGCCGTAGTTTGCCCATGTCTGCTCTAGTCAATAATAGAAATTTTCAGGTTCACCATTTGTATGTATATTTTTTCGATATTTCATGACAAAGTACAGTGTAATCAATAGGGAAATGTGTCTTTTGTGCCCCCATCTGTGCATTTATTATCAGTTTTATAATACATAACAAAATATAGCCTACACATAGCCGTGAGCATTATATCATGATACATACAGTGGGTTTTTTGGGGTTTTTTTTTCTGCAATTAAGATGTAACTTAAGTCTCCTGCAGCTTCTGAGAGATCCCACTTCACTGTGATTGGTTAAATCCTCCTGTCACTCACTTGGAGCCTGACGAGGCGGACCAATCGGAGTGGAGGAGTGGTTTTGGAAAAGTTTCTGAGTTTGAGCATTAAATGAACACTAACTTAATGAGGATCTGATCAAAATACCACATTGTCAAAAGAACTAGATATTATTTTTCATTAACAAATCAACCAGATGTTCTAATTGTTACGTCTTAAACTTTTTATCTCCCCGTCTTTTTGTGCTCCAGTTTCTTAGAAGTACTCGAACCACTAAACTAAAACATAGTAATTACTTTAAAATGACTCCACAACTTGTACAAGCGCTCTCGGGATTAAACAATTAAAAGAAAATAGTGAAACAGCACTGTGAAATTGCATAATAACTCTTCGCTTTCAACTCGCTTTAAATGAGTGGAGTTTCTGACATATAAAGTGATGCCGTTTGGTGTTTTGCCTGTTTTCCTCCAGAGCATGCTGGGTAAATTGTTTAGAGACAGTTGAGGGTCTTTGGTAAACAAGACGTTGCCTGCGGTTTCATCATGTTTAGGCCTGAGAGGGTTTAAAATGAGAGAGGAGGAAGAGGAGAAGTGTGTTTTGAATGTGTTATGATATGAAAGAGATGACTGGCAGCGCTGTGATATCAGGACGACACAAATGGTAAAAGAATACAACAGTGAGACAGGACTTTTGGTGTACTTCTTAAAATTAAGGATTTGTAAAGAACTGACACAAATTTACAAGTGGAATTTTGATATTATGAGCTTATTTTAACTGTATACCAGCTGGTTTATGCAGTTTTTATATGTATATTTAATTTATCTTTATTTATACAGGGAGCCCAGTGACAATACTCAGACTCTCCTTTTCATAAGTGTCAAACAAAATAAATAACTACACAGGTCCATTTTAAACCTTAAGACACACGTGCAGGTGTGATTATACAGGCCCAAAAGTCACTGACAGTTGAAAAAACGTCAAAATTAGGTTATTTTTATTTCCCCTAGTTTAAGTAGTGATAAGTTCAAGTGTAAGTGAACAATTATAACCGTTTATATTGACAAAAATCTGGAAGGTTCAGTTTATCTACTGCTAAAATTTGGTGATTATAACTTAAGAATTAAAGGAGCTACTGAAGATTTAAAAGTGTCAGTGACTTTTGGGCCACACTGTACATGTTTATCACCAGATTATTAAAGTGCAGTTTTACAGTCCTCCATGATTGGGAAGCAAAATAACCAAAAGCTTTTTTTTTTTTTTTTCATTTCATTTCTAGCGCAGCCAGTTTTTAGATGCAGATAATCATGAGATGTTAAAAGTTAAAAGCTCAACAAGCAGGTGAGATATTGAGTCAGTTTCTCGTCATCGTCTCTTAAAAATATATTTATACAGTGTGTCATTCTTCTGACAAACAGCGATGGTCAAACTTTTCCATAGAGTGAACAGTGATGTGTTTAAACTCATCCCCTGTAATGAAACGAGTGAGTGGATCTAAAGGTTTTAAAGTAGAGGATGAAGTCTGGATGTGTTATATCTGCAGAAAAGTTTACTGAACAATTTATTTTCTGTAATTCAATGGGATAAAAAATGTGCTTCTGTAATAAAAAAAAAAAAAAAAAAATTTAGATTTTAAACTGTTACATAATTCTAAGATATGTATTTTAAATGAGAAGTTTTTGTCAAGCCAAAACTATAAAAGATATTTATAGATTTTTTTTTTTTTTTTATTTGATTTAATTTCATATTATTATTTTTTTCATATATATACTTATTTAGTATACTTAGTTTTATTTGGATTCAATGATTTTTAAGATTTTTTAAGAAATTTTAGATTTCATTAATATCTTGCTAGAGTAGTATTAAAAAAAACTGCAGAAAACAGCATCATCTGCATATAAATGTATGAGGCTTTCTGTTAAATTGAAACCAACTGAATTAATACATATGGTAAAAAGGAGCGGGCCCAAAATGAAGCCTTGGGGCACTCCTTTGCTTAAAATGAACAAATCTGACATTTCACCTACTGCTGCCTACTGACAATTACTCTGAAAACATCATTTAATACTTGCAGTGCCAGTACTTTGCCTTTTTTTTTTTCTGAAACCTGGTTAATAAGACTTAAATTGGGACATTTATTTCGATAAACTATAACTTGATCTGCTCACAACTTTTTGAAAACTGTTGCAAAAGAAGGTAATTTAGATACTGGCTGGAAATTATTTACATTTTTAGTTATTTTAGTTTTTAGTCCCATCTTTTAGTTGTCCCGTTTTTCATAATTCTGGTACAACGTCATTTGAATTGATAAACTAAAAATATGTAATAAAGTTTGAATTAAAAATAGGGCAGCTAGTAAGAGAAGTTTTGGATCAAGGTCATCAGCTACTGCAGAAAACAGAGCCACCGATTCCCCATTACGGCACATTACTAACCAAAAATTATTCAATTACATCATATCATTTGTGTAATTTTATAGAAAAGTCAAGAAAATACTTTTATTATCTATGTAATCAAAGTTTTTCATATTTAAACCAAACTAAATGGGCCTAGATTTGAGCCTTGTGGTGCCTCATTTGCAGTGTGGTGTGAATACATTAAACATTGTACTGACACCTCTCCACAGATCTGATCAGTAACATGGTCTGCCTGATTGTCTCCATGGAGATAGATAAATTTAATGTCACACTGGGAAAAAAAACACTAGAAAAGTTATATAAGCGCAAAGTGTGGATTTTACACCTCCGTTAAGATAATAAACCAAAAAAGCCAGTTCCCTTTTCAAAAAAACTCATCTGAAAGTGAAATACTGACTCACTTGTATCAAAATGAAGTCATTCAAAATCACTGATGACTAATTGTCCGCTCTGCCTTGTTTGTCCTTGCGGGTGCATCTGTTGTCGCGACACACAGTCCTGCATCGAGTCCAGTGGTGAGAGACGCCACATGGACGGTCCTCCTCCTCCTCCTCCTCTTCCTCCTGCTAACAGCCTGCTTTCTTTGTGAATTAAAAACCACACTACTTCGAAAAAACAACATTTGTTTTTATAAATGATCAAAAGTGGGTGTATTTTTTCTCTCTCTCTTCCTGATTTTCAAATAAATGTTCTTAGGCAGAGCTGTTCTTTGTGTACAGTATAGCCGTCCACACACCCACACACATGCACATACTGTAACAGCCATCTCCACTCTGCTATATGCCCTAAAGACACCATTAGATGAAAATAAGACATAATCGGGCCAGGGGAGACGTAGGGGAGGAGAGCGAGGGAAAGTGGGGCATATGGTACCCCCAGTATGAAACACCCCCCTCCATCTCGCTACCACAAACGCAGCAATGGCGACTTATTAGTGATGGTTAATTACTACTTCACTGCAAAGGCAAACAACACAGCCTCCTATAGTAAATCATGTGTTTGTGTATGAATGACTGGAGTGAAAGTGTATGATGTGTGTGTAGTGGTGAGTTTTTTGGCTGTTTTTGTTTAAATACACATGAAAACCTACATAGACACAGGCAGAACACGCAAACTCCACATAGAAAAGCCCCACAGGAGTCGAAGCCACTGTGACGCAGACAATAAAAATATGTGATGTGTGTATGTGTGCAGTGTGTGTATGTGTGCAGTGTGTGTATGTGTGCAGTGTGTGTATGTGTGCAGTGTACAGTGTGCAGTGTGTGTGCATGTGTGCAGTGTGTGTATGTGTGCAGTGTACAGTGTACAGTGTGTGTGTATGTGTGCAGTGTGTGTATGTGTGCAGTGTGTGTGTACAGTGTGTGTGTGTGTGTGTGCAGTGTGTGTGTATGTGTGCAGTGTGCGTATGTGTGCAGTGTACAGTGTGTGTATGTGTGCAGTGTGTGTATGTGTGCAGTGTACAGTGTGTGTATGTGTGCAGTGTGCAGTAGTGTGTATGTGTGCAGTGTGTGTATGTGTGCAGTGTGTGTATGTGTGCAGTGTGTGTATGTGTGCAGTGTGTGTATGTGTGAGGTGTGCAGTGTGTGTATGTGTGCAGTGTGTGTATGTGTGCAGTGTGTGTATGTGTGCAGTGTGTGTATGTGTGTATGTGTGCAGTGTGTGTATGTGTGTGTGTGCAGTGTGCAGTATGTGTATGTGAGCAGTGTGTGTATGTGTGTAGTGTGTGTATGTGTATGTGTGCAGTATGTGTATGTGTGCAGTGTGCAGTATGTGTATGTGTGCAGTATGTGTATGTGTGCACTGTGTGTATGTGTGCAGTGTGTGTATGTGTGCAGTGTGTGCAGTGTGTGTATGTGTGCAGTGTGCAGTGTGTGTATGTATGTGTGCAGTGTGTGTATGTGTGTATGTGTATGTGTGCAGTGTGTGTATGTGTGCAGTGTGCGGTGTGTGTATGTGTGCAGTGTGTGTATGTGTGCAGTGTGTGTATATGTATGTGTGCAGTATATGTATGTGTGCAGTATATGTATGTGTGCAGTGTGCTGTATGTGTATGTGTGCAGTAGGTGTATGTGTGCAGTATATGTATGTGTGCAGTGTGTGTATGTGTATGTGTGCAGTGTGCACAGCAGTCTCCTCAGTCACAGCGTTGGCTCTGGGGGGAGATCCCTGCCTGGTCCGGGGCTCTTCTTTGCTCTTATGTTGAATAATTTAGCTCTGGATGCTTCTACTCCACCCGCTGGGCCTCTTCTCTCTCTCCCCTCTCTCCTCCTCTCTCCTCATCACCTCCTCATCTCTTCTCTCTCCTCTCTCTCTTTTTTACCTCTCCTCCTCCCTTTTTACTTTCTCTCTACCTCCTCTTCTCTCATCTCTCCTCTCCCCCTCTTGCTCCTTCTCTCTCGCCTCCTCTCTTCCCATTGTCTTCCCCATCTCCTCTCCTTCTCTCATCTCCTCTACTCTCTCTCTTTCTTTCTCTCTCCCTCTCTCTCTTCCTCCTCTCTTCCCATCCCCTTCCCCTCATCCTCTCCTCCTTTCCCCTTCTCACATACATGCACACTTGTACTCCTCTTCCCTCCTCTCCTCCTCCTCTTATACACATGCGCTCTAGTACTCCCTCCTCCTCTCCTCCTCTCTCCTCCCCTTCCTCTCCTCCTCCTCTTATACACATGGGCTCTTGTACTCCTCTCCTCCTCCCCTCCTCTCCTCTCTCCTCCTCTCTCCTCCTCCCCTCCTCTTACACACATGCACTCTTGTACTCCTCTCCTTCTCCCCTCCTCTCCTCTTCTCCTCCTCTTACACACATGCACTCTTGTACTCCTCTCCTCTCTCTCCTCCTCTTGCTCTCCTCCTCCTCTTCTTACTCCTCTCCTCCTCTCTCTACTCTCCTCCCTCCCCTCTCCTCTCCCCTCCCCTCCCCTCCTATTCCACTCTCCTCTCCTCTCCTCCTCTCCTCCTCTCCTCTCCTCTCTCCTCCTCCTCTTACACACATTCACTCTTGTACTCCTCTCCTCCTCTCCTCTCCTCTCTCCTCTCTCCTCTCTCACACTCCTCCTCCTCCTCTCTCTCTCCTATATCCTCCTCGCTCTTGTACTCCTACTCTCTCCTCCTCCTCTTGCACACATTCACTCCTGTACTCCTCCTCCTCCTCTTGCACACATTCACTCTTGTGCTCCTCTCCTCCTCTCCTCTCTCCTCTCCTCTCTCCTCCTCCTCTTACACACATTCACTCTTGTACTCCTCTCCTCTCTCCTCCTCCTCTTACACACATTCACTCTTGTACTCCTCTCCTCCTCTCCTCTCTCCCTCCTCCTCCTCCTCTTCCACACATTCACTCTTGTACTCCTCTCCTCTCTCCTCTCTCCTCCTCCTCTTCCACACACTCACTCTTGTACTCCTCTCCTCTTCTCTCTCTCATCTTGCACACATTCACTCTTGTACTCCTCTCCTCCTCTCTTCACACACATTCACTCTTGTGCTCCTCTCTCCTCCTCTCCTCCTCCTCTTCCACACATTCACTCTTGTACTCCTCTCCTCTCTCCTCCTCCTCTCTCCTCTCCTCCTCCTCTTGCACACATTCACTCTTGTACTCCTCCCTCTCTCCTCTCTCCTCCTCCTCCACACACATTCACTCTTGTACTCTCCTCTCCTCTCTCCTCCTCCCCCTCTCCTCCTCCTCCTCTTGCACACATTCACTCTTGTGCTCCTCTCCTCCTCTCCTCCTCTCTCTCTCCTCCTCTTTTCCACACACTCACTCTTGTGCTCTCCTCTCCTCTCCTCTCTCCTCTCTCCTCCTCCCCTCTCTCTCCTCCTCTTCCACACATCCCTCTTGTACTACTCTCTCTCCTCCTCCTCCTCCTCCTCCTCCTTCCACACATTCCCTCTTGTGCTCCTCTCCTCCTCTCCTCTCTCTCCTCCTCCTCCTCCTCTTCCACACATTCGCTCTTGTACTCCTCTCCTCCTCTCTCCTCTCTCCTTCTCCTCTTGCACACATTCACTCTTGTACTCCTCTCCTCTCTCCTCCTCTCTCCTCTCTCCTCCTCCTCTTCCACACATTCACTCTTGTACTCCTCTCCTCCTCTCCTCTTCTCCTCTCTCCTCCTCCTCCTCCTCCTCCTCTTGCACACATTCGCTCTTGTGCTCTTTCCTCCTCTCCTCTCTCCTCTCTCCTCCTCCTCTTACACACATTCCCTCTGTACTCCTCTCCTCTCTCCTCCTCTCCTCTCTCCTCCTCCTCTTCCACACATTCACTCTCGTGCTCTTTCCTGGACACCTTTCTCAGCCTGTCTCTGGCGGCTCGTGTGGGGCTTTAGATGTGGCATGTTTGATTGATGCCTCTGTCGGCTTGAATGTAGGCTAGAGCGAGGAGAGTGCTTGATGAGGGGAAACTGCTGAGAGCCCGGTGGAGAGGTGCATTGTGGGTAGGCCCTGGCAGCGCTGCTTGGACAGAGGGGGACCCCATGCTGTGCAGCCTCTCTGCTGCTGCTGATAGATGACTCTGAGGGAAACTGTCACGGGGGAGAGGAGACCAGGATGGATTGAGTTAGAAAGAATAACGAGGTCAGAGGAATTGCATTACCTGTTTTGTATGTATGGATTTGAAAATGAAGAAAAATGTGACACCGTTGCCATAGCAATTACGAATTAAAAACAAAATAGTACATCTTTAGATTAGTACAATATCCTCAAAATGTTGCCAGGAAGTTAACAGGAAGCAGAAATATAGTGTTGATCTTTCCAACTGCATTTGATTGATTTGTTTTAATCTGTAAAATTCCGCAGTAGGGCATTAAATGTATCTATCTCCATGGAGACGAGCAGGTGACGCCACTAGAACAAGTCAGATCTTTGCTGAGCCCAATGATTTCCCCCTTTTTTTTTTTTTTTCCTTTTTTTTTTTCATTTGGTGAAATAGAAAAAAAAAAAAAAATATCTTTTTTTTTTTTTTTTTTTTTTTTTTGAAATATAAAAAAAATAATGTCTTGATTTTTTTTTTTTTTTTTTTTTTCTTTTTTTTTTTTTTGTGAAATAGCAAAAAATATATATCTTGATTTATTTATTTTTTTTTTTTTTATACAAAATATATTTATACACAGATTATTAACAGTTTGAGTCTGACCAGCGTGTACAGCTGATGTTGTGTCACTGAGCAAGACACTTTAACTCAAATTGCCTTGTTTGAAGTGTATTGTAAAAAACATAGTGAAGAGAAGGACTGAATGTGTGGAGAATGTGCCGTGATTTGTTTCATTTTTACAATAACCCCTGTTTGATTTGAATGCATAAAGTCTCAGTCACAGCAGTGAGTCTGGACGCAGTTAGAACGTGGCTATACAACATAAGAAAATCAATACTGCTCTTAAGCTCGACATTATAGATATTCTTGAAGACATATAGGCTGCACAGTTCAACACATTTAACACTTGTGAAAACCATGGAGCATTTGATTTTATTATCGATTCACGGCCTCAACAGAAGTACAGAAGTAGTTTGCATGTTAAGTATAGATCCCTTAAACATGGGTAACTTTGTCAACTTATGCAGGAGAAGCTTATTGTTCGTGCATTCTTTGATACTGTACCTTTCTGTTGCAACACTGAATTTATCTTAATTTACACGCTCTGCAGAACTGTTTACACCCTCTTTACAACTTTTCCCCCCCGAGTCAGAACAACCAGCACCAAAAGGTTTGCCTTAAGACCAGACGTTCCTCCAATATCACATGAATAATTTAAATTCCACAACATTTTAGTTCCCTTATAACCAATTATGTATTCACATTTACTCTGAACGAGCCAGAGGCGTTGTTTCGAGTGGTGCAAGCATCATTTTCAACACCTGTCCACTGAAGGTTTGTCACTTTAAACAGAGCAACCAACAGTAACCAAAGCCCTGATCAAAAAGGGATGGGATATTAAACAAAATGATGGTTTACCGTGACTCAACAGAGATAATTGGCATTATGTCACCGCAATGTGCAGAAAAAAGCTACTTTTCCATAAGTTCTCGGCTCATTCATAGTTATTTTCACTGATAACAAAGTTGTTTAAACACGGAACTTATTCATAACATAAAAATTATAATTATTCATATCCATGGAATATTTAAACTGTCAGCAACTTTAAACATTATCGTGATGTTATTGTTAATCACAATAATTTTTGCCGTGATCATCGTGACATAAAATTTAAATATCTTCCCCTGCTACTATTAATTTTTTTTTTTTTTTTGTGACCAGATTTACAGCAATACAAAAATGGAAGAGGCGGTAGATTTTTTGGGGGAATAGACAAAATTAATAACCTCTTATTTATTTATGTATTTATTTATTTATTCATTTGTGAAATAGAAAAAAATTAAAATCTTGATTTTTTTTATTATTATTTTTTTTTTTTATGGAATAGAAAAAAATGAATATTTATCTATTTATTTATTTAGGTGAAATAGAAACAAAAATAATTTTTTTGGGTTTTTTTGATGAAATAGAAAAAAAAATCTTGATTATTTTTTTCTTTTTGATGAAAATGTATTTTTTATTTTTTTATTTATCTATTTATTTATTTTTTATTTAGCAAAATGACAAGCACTATTTGACCATGTTTTCCAAAGGTGGCTGGGGTAAGAGGTTACATAAACTGTGTTAGATGCATCACAGAAGTCTATCTGCACTGAGGCGACTCGCTGCATAAATGTGAAATCAATAAGTCTCTCAGGCTGAACAGTATCCATAATACAGACAGCTCTGACTTGAATACTGCATGTGTTAAGAGAGTAAAACTATACTTAAATGTGCTATAATCAATACTGTGCTGTATACATCTTATTCAGATATTGAAAAGCAGAGTAATCTGAGCAAACAAGGGAAAACTAAACCGTACTTCAGCTAAATGAGTGGAATTCATATTTAATCTACAGCAGGGGCGGCGCCAGACATTTTAGGTTGGAGGAGCTGGTGGGGGGGCGAGTTCTAGCTTAACATGCTAGTTTAGAGCCTTTTATGGATGCTAGCCCCCAGTTAGCCGTTGTATAACAATAGTATGGAATTATTTTCAATTTTAGTCTCATTTTGAACATTTTGTAGTTGCCATTTGCTAATTTTTAGTCCAGCCTGGATGTGCTATAAGTGTTTAAGTGTTTATGAAAAGCTATGGGGGAGAATTGGCAGTTCTAGGGGAGGCTAGCGCCCCCTCAAGCCCATCCTGCCCATAATCTACAGTTTTGACTAGCTCAGGTTTGCTTGCCATGTGACCCAAGCTTATGATGCGTTTTTTCATGGCCGATGCTGATATATTGAGGCAGTTTTGATCATTTCTACCAAGTTCTATGATCTGACATGGCAACAAACTTATCCACGACCTTATTTCACCGTGAACACATCAGAGAGCAGTGTAGTGACATTTTGAGCAGTACTATCTTCACTTTAAAGTCTTTAAATTAAACTAACTTTATCTTTTAGTCAGGTTTTCAATGGCAACAACATATCGGCCCATGTTGGAGATTTAAAGCCAATATCACTCCCCCTTTTTATTTTAATTTAGTTAGGACAGATTATTTTCCTGACAGTACAGACATATAGTCATTGACAAGTGACACAAAAAAAGTCAAATTTCCTCCTCCAAAGTCTGAACTATACTTTTCTAACAGAGAATTGGCTCTGGATGTCTCCAAAACTTAAAGAAAAAAGACAAAATGAATTTTCTGAACATAATTTGGAGCTGTCCATTAAAAAGACCCGAGCTGAACACTGACGAAGTGAAACGACTGGATCTCAGGCTTGATTCAAATTCGCTTTACTGCCCAGGCCTAGTTAAAATTCACATAAAACATGAATACGCCCACACAACCTGGTCAAAACTGCTCAAAACCAACCATACAAATTCTGAAATGAAGTAGTTTTAACTTCTCAGCTTGTCTTTTTTTTTTTTTTTTTTTTTTTTTACACGTCTTACAGCTCGTAACGAGATCAGAGGTAAAATATCAAAGCTCAACTCATCCTGACCCCATCTGGCTCCTGATACGTGAATGTGGTTAATATTGTATGGGCCTTTCATGTCTGCTCTGCTCATATAGGTTCAACCTGCACATGTTTCCATCTTTGTTTCTAAGCAACAATTGTGTATCCAGGGGAGCGGGTCCCTATACGTCTCAGATCTGTCCTCACGAGCTCGAGGTGAGCGTGAGGTGATGTCAGGCAAAAGAAGGTTACACTTACAAAGGTGGTAGGTGTCTGTATGGAGGTGACCAGACTTACAGTATGGGAAAAGTGGAAGACTCAAGACTCAAGACTTTGGTGAAATAGAAAAAAATTAATATCTTGATTATTTAATTTTTTTTTTATTTTTTGATGAAATGGAAACAAATGAATATCTTGTTGTTTTTTTTTTTTATTATTTATTTTTGTGAAATAGGAAAAAGTAATATCTTTATTACTTATTTATTTATTTTTGGTGAAATAGAAAAAATATGAATATCTTGATTTTTTTGGTGAACTAGAAAAAAAATTACATCTTGATTTTTTTTTTTTTTTTTTTTTAAATAGAAAAAAATAAATATGTTGATTTTTTTCTGAAATTGAAAAAAATTATATACATCTTGAATATCCTGATTTTTATTTTTTTTTTTTTTTTTTCAATATTTGATTTTTTTTGTGACAAAAAAATAAATAAAATACCTTGAAAACAATTATTATTTTAATTTTATTTTATCACAAAAAAAAAAAAATAAATAAAAAATTTGATTGGATTTGAAAGTTTACAAAACTATTTTCTAATTCATCGTTTTGCAGCATTTATATTGTAAACGTAGAGCTGATTAGTTTATTTTTGTGCTGATGATCAGTTATATATTTAATTTATAATTACAAAATGCAAAGTTTCAAAGTACTATTACTTTTAACATGAAGACAACTGAAGTAGGTCAAAGTACAACTACTGTAACCACTATTTTTCAAAGTACTATTTCTTTTAACATTACAGGGACACTGAAGCCTTTGTCTCTACGACTGCACTACTTTAAATCAAAACTGCTTTTCAAAATGATCAAACTTCCAGGTAAAGTATTCGTTATCCTCCCCACACTTGAGGAAACCCCGCAGTGTGCACTTTACAGCCTGTTTCTGAGGGTGAAGTCATGTAACATCTGATGCCTTTACGTCAGCTGCTTTAAACTGTTATCACGCTCTGTGCAGTCACCCTTTGTCTCGCATTGTTGTCTCTCATTTTCCTCACATAAACATCAAACTAAAGCCACACAAAACTCCATAAACCTGATCCAGCAAAGACGTTTTCCTCTGCTAAAGATAGCTCTCATGCCGGGTGCATTACAGGGCAGTCCCTCGGGAGATCCTCTGCTGCGGAAATATACGGCCATGACATCAGCGTCTCCATTCAACAATCGCTCTTTGTGTGAGAGCTGCTGCTGTGGGGAAGCTCTCTCAGCCTCTTCCTCTCTTTCTCTCTCTGTGTGGTCATTCAAATCCTGATAAATCACATGTGAGGTCATTGCTAACAGTGTTTGCTCAACCCTCGGCCTCCTCCAGCCCCGTCAGACACCCCTGGATTTAGTGCGAGTGAAACGGCTGAATCCTGAGGCTGAGACGGGGGGTCGTGTGTCAGAGAGTGAAGGGCGAGTGGTCGTCTGCACATCCACCAAGACAATTATCAAACTGTTTTAAGTCGCTGCTGTGATTGGTGTCCACTTAAAGCAGCTTTACCTCAGTTTTCCTGTCTTAAAAAACAGAATAGCTCATTTTAAACAGTTACAGTTAGCTTAGAAGTGTGTTTTTTGCAGCTTTTAGACAATAAAATGCTTAATCATTAGACACAAACACTGCAGTCCTCAAAGTTCTTGCTCAAATACATGGGAAAAAACCCGCTGTTAACCCCTTTAACAGCGGGTTGGTAATCCGATCTTCACATTTGATACCTGCCAGGACATTCCTGCCTTCTCGAGCGATTGTCTGTGTTATATAAACGAGCTCAGGTGAACTTACAGGTAAGAGAAAAAAGAAAAGAAAGTGAAATGACTTACTGAGCTGCAGCAGAGTGATGGAGTTCATTCATAAAAACTCACCTGCCACGTGTGAGTAGAGCAGCTACAGCTTTACTTTATCTCGACTTTTGAGGGATCAGAATTTTATGGTTGTGATCGTAAATAATGTAGAATAATTATTACAGACACAGCTGACGCTCACATGTCACTGAAGTAAAAGAAATAAAACTGACAATATTCTGTAGGCGGTAAAAGACCAAACAAAAAAAAAAAAAACGGTATATTTATTTACCTGTGATATGATTCATTCACTCATGATCTGTCTGTCTATCTAAGTTTTTATTTTATTTTATTTTGCCTCTTTTCTTTTAACGTTAATTCTTTCTGTCATGATCCCCGTCTGTCCTGCCTGCCTGTGTGTGGTCCTTTTTCCCTCCCTCACCTGTCCATGTCCAGAGCTGGGTGGAGTTCCTGGCTCCTCCCATTCGCACCTGGAGACAATCATCTCATCAATAAGAGGAGCCAGGACCAGACACTCGGTTCAGATCGTCCGGTTGTACTACGTGAATACTCTTGCTCGGCTTTTTGTAATGTTCCTGTTTTCTGATTTCCCTGCTCATTGGATTTTTGTGCCACCTTCCAGACTCTGCTCTTGGACCAGCTCCGGACCCTCGCCTCAGACCCCGCCTCCCTGCACCGGTATTGTTTCCTTCATCTACATCTCTGCACCTCTGTGTTCTCCCTGGACCCGGACCGACATCCCGCACCAGCTCTTCGTTTGATCTACCGTCATTTGCTTGAACTTACACTTATTGTAAATAAAACCTTCCTGAGCTCCGCATCTTTTGGTCCCTCTGTCTGACATTACGACAAATAAACTTCTCTTCATGATCTAGCTACCCATCCATCCATCTATTAGTCTATCGTTCTTTCATCCTATCTATCGTCCTATCATTTTATCTATCTACCTTTCTATTGTTCTATCTGTCTATCTATTGTTCTAACTATCTGCAGTGTCAGTGTAACTTTGAGTCAGCAGTGGACAGTTTTTGTGAATGAATGAGCACATCTCTGTAGCCTCCTCTGGGTTATAACAAACACAAACACACACACACACACTCCCTCACACACTACACACACACACACACACACACACACACACTTGATCTGACTGATGTGTGTATAAACAGAAGCTCCTCTGCAGCCGTTGCATTTTAAACCAGGAATTAAGTTACAATCTATAGAAGCCAAATCGCTGACATCACTGTTTGAGCCTCTTCAGTGTCCATCAATACACTCACCTTTTATCCTACAGCACACACACAGAAACACACACACACACACACACACACACACACACACACAAGAACGCACACACACACAGAGGAACGCACACACACACACACACAGAGGAACGCACACACACACATAACACACACACACACAGAGGGAACGCACACACAACACAACACACAGAGGAACGCACACACACACATACACACACACACACAGAGGAACGCACACACACACACCATCACACACACACAGAGGAACGCACACACACACACACACACACACAGAAGAATGCACGCACACAGAGGAACACACACAAGCACACAGAGGAACGCACACACACACATACACACAGAAGAATGCACACACACACACACAGAGGAACGCACACACACACACACACACACACAGACGAACACACACACACACACACACACACACACACGCACACACACACACACACACACACACAGAGGAACGCACACACACACACACGCACACACACACACACACAGAGGAACGCACACACACACACACACACACAGAGGAACGCACACACACACACACAGGAACACACAGACACACACACACACAGAGAGGCACAACGCACACACACACACATAAGAACGCACACACACAGAAACGCACACACATACACACACACACACAGACACACACACACACACACACACACAGAAGAACGCACACACACACACACAGAAGAACACACACACACACAGAAGAACGCACACACACATACACACACACACACACACACAAAAGAACACACACACTGCACACAGAAGAACGCGCACACACACACACACACACACACACATAAGAACGCACACACACATACAGACACTTGCTGTATCACCACATGATGACATCACGAGGTGGGACGGAGCATATTGAGAGAAAACTCAGCCTAAACGAGCAGATTTTGTGTGTTAAATGTGTGAATGAAACAAAATCACAACTCCAGGTCTGTGTGTGACGAGAAAACGACATTAAATCATAAAATAGTGTAAACATGACGCACTTTAACTTAACCTAAACTTAACCTAAACCCCAACTTTAACCTTTTTGCTCAGGCAGGTCCCCGTGTTGCGAGCGTGTACACAGACTTTAGTCCCCACAATGTGAGAAATCCGTCTCTGCAGCAGACAGCGCAGGTCAGACGCGGCTAATGCACACGCCGCTGTAATCTTCTCCATCGCAGCTCATGAGAGAAGCACTCACGTGAAATGAGTGAGATATTTCAGGCTTTTATGGGGACGGCATAAACAGCGTCTGTGCGAACGATTATTCAGCAAAACCTCAGATAGTGGCTGTATTTTACAAGGTGTTTTACAATGGGCTCGATGTTTTGTGGTGGGTTTTTTATGGCGCTTTTATGAAATGTGTTATGGAAGTAGATGCACATAAAACGAGCACAGAGAGTACAGTAAAATATATACAGAGAGTACAGTAGAATATATACAGAGAGTACAGTAGAATATACTCAAGTATCCACAATTATATCAGATTATGGAGTTATTTCACAGGGTTATGTTTTGTAGCAGCGTAATTACATTTGAAACCAGCTTTGACATGATAATAAAGTCAAATATATAAGTTTAATTCAAAAATGCTTCAGATGCTGGAGGTATTTTAGATCTTATTGTGCTGTGTTATAGAAGTAGATGTACAGGGTGGCCCAAAAGTCACTGACAGTTGAAAAAAACTCATAACTCTTTTGTTTCTAAATATTTTTCTTTTATTTTTTTCAGAGCATTTAGAACGACTCTTCCCACATTAATCTGAGCAAATCCAGCACCGAGGAACGAACCCTCATTGTACGGTGGGACTTTGAGTCACATGGGTCAAATTCACAAACCCAGCGGTGTTACCGTCGACATTTTAATACCAGAGATGCCCCAAGAGTAAATGCCATTAAAGGAATAATAAGTGTTTTTCACAGACAGGGGGCAGTATGTGATCTCCACAGACCTGACTCGTCCTGATTTCTTCCTGTGGGTCTATCTTAAAGAAAAGGTGTTTGTGAATAAAACTCAGACAATAAACCACTTCAAACGTAATATCAGGATCAAATAAGAGACATAAGCTCGGAAAATTAGGTCATATTTACTTCCCCTAGTTTAAGTCGTGATAAGTGAACAATTATAACCGTTTATATTGCCAAAAATCTTGAAGGTTCAGTTTATCTACTGTTAAAATTTGGTGAGTATAACTTAAGAATTAAAGGAGCTACTGAAGATTTAAAAGTGTCAGTGACTTTTGGGCCGCCCTGTATAAAAACGAGCACAAAATGCACAGTTAAACATGTTATTTTTTACCCTGTGTTCAGGATTAAAGCTTCAGGTTATCGTGTAGTACAGAGTTTTTATGGAGCATTTATTCATGTGTTTATGTGACTAGAGGCATTTTCACAGCGTATTCAAGATAAAATCAATGAGAATTAACAAATGAAGTGGATGATTATTCAGTAGCCGTATTTTAAAGGCTGTTGTGTTCATTGTCTGTGCTGCTGTGATGGATTTTTTTATGGAGCAACTCTGTTTATTGTGAATTATAGACACATACTGCACAAAACACAAACAGTTCAATAAAACATGATATTTTTTAAGATCAAACTAATGAGAAGTAGCACATATTATATTATTAACAGTTTATAAAAGGTCAGATGTTGCGAGTTTATAGTTTATATATGTGTCAAAGTTTCTTTATTGCAAATTGATAAAGTATCTTGCAATAAATACACTTAATAAAATAAATAATACTAATTAATTAATAAATAATTTAATTAATTAATTAATGATAATAATAATATAATAATAATAATAATAATAATAATAATAATAATAATAATAAAAAAATATCTTGCAATAAATACACTTAATAAAATTGCCACTGTGAATCATTTAGAGCTTTTTTTTTTTACAAACCTTTCTATTTCTGCTACATGCCACAACTTCTAATATATTTTCACCGCAGCAGCAGAAACATCAGCCACCTCAGCCTTCTGTCTTGCATGAAAGTGATAAGTAATATACAGGATCCTATTTGAAATTGTTGGTAGCTACAAATCTCAAACGATTTGGAAACAAAACCTGGCAGGACATGACATTAAAGTGCAACATTTCACTATTATAACGTTTCCTCGTCACAGACAGACCTGGAGTTGTGTTTTTTGTTTCAGTCGCACATGTTTAACACACAAACTCTTCATATTTAGTCGTTTGAGTTCTTCTGTCAAACCGAAAACGCTCTGTTCCACCTTGTGATGTCATCATGTGGTAATACAGGAAGTGCTCCACTGTGTTTTTAAACTCCTTCATTTCTAGAATAATTTGGATCATTTCACCCATGGAATTGACTATTTCTGCCAAACAAAAGGAGCTGTCAACTTGAAAACTACCACGTCATGACATCACAAGGTGGATCAGAGCGTTTTGAGCTTTGGAGATGTTACAGACTAATAATAAATGAAACAAAACACAACTTCAGGTCTGTTTTTGAGGAGGTTATAACACGGCTAAAAGCAAGAAAACTGAGTCTAAATCTAACATCACATTTTACACTTCGCTCTATTACATTTGAAATTGGTTTTGTAGAGGCCAATCATAACAGCGCAGACACAAGTAGCTGTAAAATTTCATTCATCGAGAGCTGATCCTGTGATGATGAAGACCCCGAGGTGCCGGCCGGGGGGAGGAGGGCGGACTGTCGCTCGGCTGATCGCGCCTCCATTAAGATAAATGGAGATAAATGAAACTGCTCTGCAACTCAGCAACTTCTCACACCTGTACTCCACCTCTGAGAAAAGTGCTCGGAGCTCAATACAATCAGACGTCATTGTGCATGTAAATGTTCCTCTGATCCGTTTAATTAAAGGAACACTGTGTAACTTTCCTGGCGTATGCTCCTCCGCCTGATTACCTCTGCGCACAGCATTAAACATGTGTATTCAGTACTTATTTGGTCGTTTTTTCCATCCTTATTGTGAGTTAAGGGCAGAACATGTGACTTGGCGTTGTCATGGTGATAAATCAGTATAATGCCATATGGTGGAACGTTCCAGGCAACGCAAGATAAGCATGTGACAAACCTCCTCCACATAAAAGTTGGATTTTGCACCTTTCAGACTTATTCAGACTTGTTTTTTCTATTATTGAAGAAACGAAAATGATGTTTTGCCTTTAGATTTGTCATGTGTTTTACATCAGATGCCCTCCCCGCTTCTTTTATAGACACTTGGTGCTGATAAGTATTAAAATCAGCGAATGTTACAAACAAGATATGAGCAAAAAAGATGTAAATCCTGCATAAAACTCATCAGTCTCATGAACAGTGCAGAACAAGCTCCACATTGAACTACAAACAGCTCGAATCTCACAGGAAATAAACAATAAACGCTCATTTTCTTTAATATTTGGAGCTTTTCTTTGGTCAGAGCGGAGAAAAAGTGCTCAGACCAAACCGAGAGGCCATAATGAAGCTGCTGTTGAACTCTTCGTCTGTCTCATTAACAAATAAAAAACTAATTGAGTTTTTCAGGCTGATAACATAATTAAAACATAAAAAACATGTTCAGAATTATTTAAATTAAAACTAATATGCAGTAGGCTCTGCGCACAGCGGTCGCGGCTCCATCTTTTCCTCTGTAATGTCACGTCTACGAGGTTTTTACCGAGGCGAAAATCAATAAACTCTGACAGATCAGGAGCTGCAGCTGGACGTCACTGACAACATGTTTAACACTTTATAAATGTGAGGAAAACCTGACGGGAGGTGAAAGGTGCGTCTCTGTGTCGACGCTCACGCAATAAATATTTAAATACAGTAACGCCACTGACTGAAATAATCTACACATAAAAATAACCGTCCTTACAACAGATTTAATTGTTTTTATGCTACATTTACTGTTCTAATAGAGGTTAGCATTAGCATTAGCACTGACACACAAAGATGTACCTTCAAAAAAAAAAAAATAAAAAAAAATAGAAATGAAATGAAATAAATAATAAAATAAATAAAATAAATAAATAAAATAAAAAACAAAATAATAAATAAATAATAAAATAAAATAAAATAAAAAAAAATAAAATAAAAAAAAATTAAAATAAATGAAAAATGAAATGAAAAATGAAATGAAATGAAATAAAACAAAACAAAAAAATAAAAACAAAACCAAACAAAACCAACCAAACCTTGCTGTGGTTGGTTGGTATAGTTAAAGCCAAATGAGATTATAACATGCACAAGTTTTCAAAAGTTTGCACATGTGACAAAGAAATGGCTCATATCAATTAGTGATTAGTGAAAGAAAAGAGGATTTCGTATATCTGAAATTGACTGATTTTGTGTGTGTGAGCTGAACGTTTTTAGAAATGTCGTATTTGAGGGTGAGAGGTGTTGTATTAGATGTATGTACCATATTTTTACAGGTCTTTCATCCACCTGCACCAAACTGTTCTTCTTATTTAACATCAGCCTGTCCAGGGACGACAGGTGGAAACTAGTATTTTTGCAATAACCGGGCACCAAACTGCACATATTTCCTGTTTTTTAAGGTCAATGTGTTGTCGTGCACTGTCCCTGTCCAAATAAAAGCAGACCAGACCATACTATACTATATCAGACCATGGATCAGACCTGGACGACTGAGGTATTTCACATTCACCTTCATAAACACAGAATTATCCTCCGCTCAAGTTTTTCTCACATTTATAAAGTGTTAAACATGTTGTCAGTGACGTCCAGCTGCAGCTTCACTCCCTGATCTGTCAGAATTTATTGATTTCAGAGCGTCTCAGCAGAAACCTCACAGACGTTACAGTGGAAATGCCTCGCTGATTGGAAGTAGCCGTCTCCCGTTGAGCACAGAGCCAATTAACGCCTCACTCCCTAATGATAAACCATTAGTAATATGATTTTCCGTCCAATTTAACGTCATATTTCTGAAGCGCTGTCCTTTGTGTAAACTGGAGCACATGCTTGGACCTCTCCATCGCTCTTCATTAAGTCCACATACAGTCCGCCTGCCTCGCTCTGGCATTCAAAATGGGACAGTGTCAACACAAAATATCAATTATGCATTTGGATTTGATGTACGACCAAATGTGCCGCATCAAAGCTGTGATAAATAAATGATTTTTGTTCGAGGGCATAAGACGAGCGGCCGTGGAGCTACAAAAGGCGCTTGGAGGAGAGGATTACTTCATCGTTTCGCAGAGCTGCGGAGTGTAGGCGCCGAACAGGAAGTGCACATGTGGGCTGACTCACGCCTACAGAAAAAAACACAATTAATGCATTTGATGAAATCCATGAGCTCTGAGCGAAAGGAGACATCTCATTTATAATTCGATGCTAATGTGAACTCAACAGTGCAATGTGTAACTTTCTGGACGGGTTACAAACACTGCCTTGTGTCTGATTTGCTTAAAAACACAAAAATGCACAGTGGAACCTTGAAAAATGCATTGCGAGATAGGGTCAACTCCATATTAAGCCATTTATTTTTTTTAAATCCTAACAAGATTTCCTTTTACACGACTGGCGATTAGACAGAATGGTTAAAGGCAGAATGTATTTGTACTGCGGAAAAGCACAGGCGCTGGAGTGGCTCAGCTGGTAGAGTTTTGCCCACTGATCCGAAGGTTGATGGTTCGAATCCCGCTCTCGACATAAAAAATAAAAAAAAAAGAGTGGTCATTGGTGTGCTGGTCAAAATCTGTCTATTGTGTGTTTAATAAGGCTGTTAAATAGTCTTTTAATTAGATTTTCTGATTGGATGAGGTGTCTGTGTCTGCAAAAGTATTTCTAAAGACTGATTTTGTAGTTTTTTCTTTACTTTCCGAGCGCGTTTCTTGCTTCCTAGTTATGCAATGAGTTTATAAGCGCTAAGTTTTGCCAGAAATGCTAAGAACAGCTACAATTCTAGCAGTAGATTGGTGTTACTTCCTGGTTCACAGACAATAAAAACACTTCGATAGCACACAGCTCTGTTTTACCCTAAGTTTTACAATAAATCTAGTGGGACAAATCATGTTTTTACGAAATCCATGAGCCACAGCTGACACAGAATAGTCGGAAACTCAGTCTGGTTGCTGTAACTGTAGCGGAGAGCTGTAAACCATAGCATGAAGTCAGGGCAGCTTGAGTGACTGCGACGTTGAGCTCATCTATAGACTGCGGGCTGTCCTGGATACCACTTTCCCATGGTCCTTTGCAGCGCTGCCACCCTATCAGTCTGCTCACATCTCCTCTTGTCACAGGGAACACAGCACTGACGCCATTCAGCTGCATTTAACCCGAAAAGTCCAACACTGGAGCCATGGCCTGGTCCAAAGGTTTTGATTTCACTTGTTTGGGAGCAGAGAGGACGCAGGACGGGGACATGGATACGCTCTCCCTTGGGACTTTTCTTTAGGGACCACAGGAAGTGCACAGGGATCAGCCCGTTCGAGTTTCAGTGAGAGTGAGGTTAGGTTTTTAGATGCGTTTCGTGCAAAGGACGGGAATGCTGAGGGAGATGGGATTTGTAGCGTTAGATGACAGACAAACACTCGAATGTGAGGGTCAGAGTGAAAAGGGAAACTCAAACGTGTCCGGAAATGTCCCATAATGAGTGAGGTCATGTTCTCTGTGAAGAAAACAGGCAAAAGTTTCACTGGTTTCTGTAAAAGTGGGTGATAACTTTCGATTTATGTCATTTTCTTAAGTATAAATATGTTTTATATACGGCATATGCACAAAAACGATCTATTTGTGTCGTCAAACTAAACTAATTTAACCTTTTAAATAAAAACGATTTGACTTTTTTCACTTTTTATTTAAATTGGTTGAAAACGCTCCACACTTCTGACCCTGTTCTCAATTACGTAACGACTGATAATCATTACGGCTCCATTAGTTTGTTTTTTCAGGTCAGTTTTCTTCACTATAATCAAATGAAAACAGCCTCACTCTCCCTCCTCTCACTCTTTTCTCTCTCTCCCCCTCCTTTCTCCCTCTCTCTCTTTCCCACCCTCTCCTTTCCTCCTTCCTCTCTCCTTCTCTCTCTCTCCCCAATAACACATTTCACTTTTGTCTCTTCCCTCTCCCCTGTTCTTTCTCTCTCTCTTTCCCTTCCTCTCTCCTCCCTAACACATCTCCCCTTTCTCTCGTTCCTTCTGTCCATTCCTCTTCTTCCATCTCTCCTTTCTCTCTCTCCCCATAATACATTTCCCCTTTCTCTCTCTCTCCTCTCTCCATCCCCCATAACATTTCCTTTCTTTCGCCTCCCTCTCTCTTAACCCTTTTATCCCTCCTCTCGCCTCTCTCCTTCTCCCCCATAACACCTCCTCCCTCTCTTTTCTCTCTCCCTCCCTCCTCTCACTCTCTCTCCCTTTCTCCCATAACGTCTCTTGTCTCATTTCTCTCTCCCTCCCTCCTGTCGCTCTCTCTCTCCCCCATAACACTTTTCTCTTTCTTTCTTTCTTCCCTCCCCTCCCTCTCTCTCTCCTCTTTCTCCTCCTCTCTCTCTCGCTCTCTCTCCCCACATAGCACCTCCTCTCTCTATTTCCTCTCTCTCCTTCTCCCTCTCTTTCTTACCTCTCCCTCTCCTCTCCTCCTCCCTCCTCCCTCTCCTCTCCCTCCCCTCTCCTCTCTCCTCTCCCTCTCCTCCCTTCTCCCCTCTCCTCTCCTCCTCACCTCCCTCCACCCTCTCCTCCCTCACTCTCTCTCCTCCCTCTCTCTCCTCCCCCTCTCTCCTCTCTCCTCCCTCTCTCCTCCCCTCCTCCCTCTCTCCTCCTCCTGTCAGCTGTGAGACACGTCCTCAGAGACACAGGAGGAGCGTCTCTGTTCACTCCCTCTCCACCCTCTCCTCCTCCTCTCCTCTCTCCTCCCTCTCCTCCTCCTCCCCCCCCTCCTCCTCCCTCTCTCCTCTCTCTTCTCCTCCCTCTCTCCTCCCTCTCCTCTCTCCTCCCCTCCTCCCTCTCTCCTCCTCCTCAGAGACACAGGAGGAGCGTCTTTGTTTACTCTCTCCTCCCTGTCCTCCTCCTCCTCTCTCCTCCTCTCTCCTCTCTCCTCCCTCTCCTCTCTCCTCCCTCTCCTCCCTCTCCTCTCTCCTCCTCCTGTCAGCTGTGAGCCACGTCCTCAGAGACACAGGAGGAGCGTCTCTGTTCACTTTTGGACGGCGTTAATTGGAGATGATGAGGCTAATTATCAAAAACCTCGTCTCCACCGTCAAACACGACTCGGGCAATTAACACCGTCAATAAACACGGCTCAAAATTAAATAATCATCTGGTTTGAAATAATTGCAAATAGTGACGTTTAATGCCCCCGATGTGTTGATCAAATGGATTTAAATAACGAGTTCTGGTTTCACTAATGAAGAAGTGATCACTGCTGTAAGAGAAGAGACTTTAAGTGGGTGGCTTAAAAAAAAAAGCACAGCGAATCCTAGAAAAATGCATTGCGAGATAGGGTCAACTCCAAAATGTGTTCATATTGCAACATCAAGACATTTATTTCTTTTTAATTCTAACAAGATTTACCTTCATAACACAAATTGATGATTAACAAAATGGCTAACGACAAAATGTATCTGTACAGCAGCATAACACCGACAGTGGCTCAGCTGGTAGAGTTTTGCCCATTGATCCGAAGGTTGATGGTTCAAATCCCGCTCTCGACATAAAAAAACATTGGTAGAGTTGTCAGTGGTTGATGTAAAGTGCTTTGAAAGTGGAAAAGTGTTGTCTAAAATCTGTCTATTTGCTATTTAATGAGGATTTAATTAGATTTTCTGATTGGATGAGGTTTCGTAGTTTCGTTGCGTCTCTGGACCCGTCTCGTGATGAAAGTAATCACAAAAGCCAAGAGCTGATCAATATAATCAATAATGTGTCTGTAAAAGTACTTCTTAAGATGAGATTGAGGCGGAGATACTTTCAATCACACGAGTTTATCGATGAACGCCGTCCCAGACCTTTTTAAAGAGCTTTTGGTCATTGTGTGATAGTGCTAACTTTGCATTTCTACTACAAAAGTCAGTGACACTTTTACATTTTCAGTAACTTCTATAATTAATAAAGCATGTTCTTAAGTTATACTCACCAAATTTTAGCAGTAGATAAACTGAACCTTCCCAGATTTTTGTCAATATACACGGTTATAATTGTTCACTTACACTTGAACTTATCACGACTTAAACTAGGGGAAGTAAAAATGACCTGATTTTTAAAAATAATGTTTCTTAAGTGTCCACCATTTTGTGTTTGTCTCTGAACAGCCTGATCCAACACACTTTACAGAACATTTAAATCATTTCCGGCTTATATCTCTTATTTGATCCTGATATCACGTTTTAAATGGTTTATTGTCTGAGGTTTATTCACAAACACCTTTTCTTAAGATAGACTCACAGGAAGAAATCAGGACGAGTCAGGTCTGTGGAGATCACATACTGCCCCCTGTCTGTGAAAACACTTATTATTCCTTTAATGGCATTTACTCTTGGGACATCTCTGGTATTAAAATGTCGACGGTAACACCGCTGGGTTTGTGAATTTGACCCATGTGACTCAAAGTCCCACTGTACAATGAGGGTTCGTTCCTCGGTGCTGTATTTGCTCAGATTAATGTCAGAAGAGTCGTTCTAAATGCTCTGAAAAAATAAAATAAAAATATTTAGAAACAAAAGAGTTATGATTTTTTTTCGTCTGTCAGTGACTTTTGGGCCATGCTGTATTATGATGGTAAATGGTCACGTTTTATGTTTCTAAGTCACATTTTTCTATCTTTAAGTCACTCAAAACACTTTTACATCAAGAAACCACTCACCCGTTCACACACACATTCATATACGAGTGTACGCAGACAATGTGGGCAACGAGGGTTATATGTCTTGCCCAAGGACACGACGGCAGCAGTCATTTGTGGACGAGCTGAAGCTGGAATCGTACCGCCAACCTCTGGGCCAGTGGAGTTTACATCAAGAGCGGGATCTGAACTTCTCTGGTAGTAAATTCAGATGTTTTACCTGGAATGTCCCACAGCACAGCATTAAACATAACATCGGTCTGTCTGGAGACCACCAGGCCGGGTCAGATCTGTGGAGAGGAGACCCCGCTTCCAATAAAGCATGTTTTTTTGGGGGAATTTTTCAGCAATAACAGAACAATTACAGCTGAATAAATGTAAGATAGTGTAACACAGCAAGGCAAGACACAAGCCGCAACCAGGAAACTGACCTTCCACTAGAAAAATGACATAATACACCTTTAATACAGGTGAATAATAACTGCTCTTTGTTTTTGAACACGGCCCCTTCATCTCGTCTGTAAACCATGAGTGTGTTTGATCGCTCCTCTCTATCGCCGCCGCTGCTGCTTACACACTTAATTGCATCACATCAAAGCTTCCGCCGTGTCACAGGAGCAGAGCCACACGCGGCGTCCACGTTCGGGTCAGTGATGCGTCTCGACAAGTGGAACCTCCGCAACATCTCTATCGCCATGGTTACGTCAGCAGAGCAGATAGAAAAGGAAGGAAACGAGGAAACAATCGCACAGTCAGCTAAAAGGAGGCTGACGATCCCTGATGTTCTTTTGTCTAAACCAGATTGTCCAAAACATTTTTCACCAAGGTCCAAATTTTGAAACATATTTGAAGTGGAGAGCCTCAGATTGAGCATTTTACATAGTTTCCATAGAGCCACATCTTAAATGAGGCTTGAAACATTCACTTTGGTCTGTATCATAGTGCAATGTTTCTTAATTAGGCTATAGTGGTAAAATTACTTAATTATGTTGTAAAAATTACTGCTTGTGATCAATAGCCAGGTCATCAGGAGCCTGAGGGCCAATAAAAATTGGTCTGAGGGCCGCATTTGGCCCCCGGGCCATAGTTTGCACACCCCGGGTCTAAACATTATGAGAACCTGTTTATTCAGACTTAAATTAAATCTATATATTTTCAACACAACATGTATCAACGGTGAAAAAAAGAAAAATAAGGAACATTTATATATTTGTAAATTGAATCTCCTGAGACTCGAGCTCTTTCATGGTTTTATTTATTTCTCTTTGTTATTTGGGCTGATTGGACCTGATGATGTAAAAATAAAGAAAAACAATGTCCACATATGAGGACAATCGTTCTACTTTTTAAAATTATTTTGATAGAACAAAATAAAATCACATTTGAATCATGATTTGCATAAACTATTTATTAAGACCCTGAACACAGCAACATTTTTCCTGATGTAAAAACAAAATGAAAAACAACAAAATGAGAAGTGTGGCAGGTGAAAAAACAACAAAGACATATGCCTTTGCCTCTTGGAATCACTGTGTTACACTCTTCTGTCATCTTCAAGAGGCAGGGTAATGTCCTCATATGTGGACACCAGGACTTTGTAGAGGAAAAAAAAAATTGTATTGTGGCCTAGTCCCCAACCACAGGACGCATTTGCTCCGGGCCGCACAAAAACAGTAAATAATTTATCAGCGACGCATCTTCTCCGACGTAACTTTAGCCCGTCCCTCATGACTCACTAATAAACTCGTCTGTAGATATATAATGAAAATCCTGACAGGAAATCTCCACATAAATCCATCTGATATAAGTCGAGTTTATTATATCTGTGTTAGATCTGATCTTATCACATGTAACATCAGACACGTCGCCCAAAAGTCGAGCCACAAACTCAAGAAAATGAGACAAAAACAAAAGTCTTTGGAGAAAAGGCCAAACTGAGGAGCCAGAAGAGGAGCTTACGAGTTTTTTGAAAGAAACAAAGGTGAACAAGAAGGAAAGAAGAAACAAGCGCAGGTCCCTCTGATTCAGCGGGACAGTGAGCTGGATTTTTTATAAACTTAACTTATTTTTGTCTGTGAAAATAAAACCTACATTATTCCGATCTGTTGAGCAAAAACCTGGTCTAGACAACCCAAAATGCGACAGGACCTGGGAGGTTAAACTGTGCTTAAAAGTGCGTTGTGTAACTTTTCTAGTGGAGGATACATTACTCTACTTACTTTCCCTGTAACAGATCACTCTATTGACCCAGAGTATCGCATTAAACTTACTCATTTCCACAGAAGTGACGCCACCAGGCCAAGTTACTGGTCACATCTGTGGAGAGGCGACCCTGCTAAGAAGAATGCATTTATTTTTGCTTGGAGCTGTACTTGTTTTTTAAAGTCTTTTCCAACCATCACCTTAAACTTGCTGCTCCCTGCTTAGTTGAACTTGCACTTTTTCCACGTGGCTGAATCCACCTGACAAACACATGATGCTTTATACACACAACAACACACACACACACACACACACACACACACACACACACACTGATAACGCCTGACCTGCGCACCGGCCCGAGACACAGATTTCATAGCTCATTACTTTCCTCACTGGATCACCCACCAACGCTGTCAGCTCCAAACCAAAATGGAGGTACAAGGCATCTGCGAGACGACCCTCCCCCGTCGTATTCGGGTTCACTGGGTTCATACTTGGACCGTGGAGACGGCAATGAATGGATCAACTGGGACCTCAAGAGACCTGGTCAATAAAAGCCATTGACCAGTCGCTATTATGTCCGACTCTCGTATCGTCGGAGGGTTTTCACTTAAGGACGTCGTAAAGTGAAGTTCAAATCTATCCGTTACTTTGTAGAGGAAAACGAGATTGAGGCTTGTCATTATTGCTGGGTTGACTATAAGAAGGTTGACAATGGAGTATGATGGAGTGTGTGAAGGGTGCGCAATGCATGCTGGGAGAAAGAGGGGCTTAAGAACGAGGGGGAAATGTGTCGTGTGTTTGTGTGGTTTTTGGAAGAGACATTAAAAAGACATTTCTAACTCGTTGCTTTGCCTGGAATTTTACACAGTTTGGTTTTAAACTTGTCCATCGCCATAAAGAAAAGCTGGTTAAGTTACAGGTTGGATCTGTGGAGAGGCGAGCCCATTCACAAGGTATATATCAAGGTGTTTTTGATCAATAAAAGACCCATAATGAAATAGACAAGCAAGTTTAAATCTTTCAACTGGACAAATCAGACAAGATAGATAGGTTCAATGCCATACTGTGGAACATTCAGACATTCACAAGTCAAAGCAATAATATGGCATCTCCATGGAGACACAAGTTGTATCAGTCTCAAAAATACACTGGCTGACCAAAAAAAAAGGCCACACACTCTAATATTTCGTTGGAAGCTTCTGCAGTGTCACAGATTTATTTCCATCCAGTGTTGCATTAATTTTTCTTGCAGATGTTGCATTGATGATGGTCGAGTCTGACGCTGCACAAAGCTTCTCCAGCACAAAGATCCTCTCTGGGGTTAAGGTCTGGACTCTGTGGAGGCTCCATGTGTGAAGATGATTCTCCTGAACCTCTGTCACTATTTGAGCCTCATGAATCCTGCCATTGTCATCTTGGAATAAAAGAAAATCCATTGATGGAATAACCTGGTCGTTCAGTATATTCAGGTGTCAGCTGACCTCATTCTTTGCGCACAGAACCTAGACCTGACTCGTAACTATAGACTTGGACCTATTTGCTTCGTTAAATCCAGGTGGCGACTTTATTTTTGGCCAGACAGTGTATTTCCTCTTATTGCTACAGACAAACGTTCACAGTATGTCTATAAAATGTGAGTTGTGTTCTTGGGCACGACCCATCTTGAATGCTAACTGTGTGGTGGGTCTTGTGGGCGCTGAACGGTTGCCAAACTTCTGTCAGGCTGCCCCGGGGCACGTGTTACTGCAAAGGCAAAGCGCATCACAGTCTGACAGCTGCAAAAAAGTATTTAGAAGGTGCAGAAAAACATGGCACTGGCCTTATGTAGTTTGTATTTGACCAATTCAAACTATTTTTATTGCTGAAAAACGCAACTCTGCTTGTTCTTATGATGAGAGCAGTGTTGCCTCTCCACAGATCTGACCTGTAACATGGCTTGATGGCTCGAGCTGCTTGTCTCCATGGAGATAGATGTTAAAACAGTAACAGTACAAAGAAAGAACACCTCCATGGAGACAAAAGTATCTACACCTTTCTTTACGCACCAATGGGTTTGAGAATGAAAAATTAGAACCGTTGCCATAGCGATTCACAATTTACATCAAAGTATTATATGTTTTGAATGTGGAAAGGTCCTCAAAATGTCTGACGTAAACAGACCCCGTGAGCAGCCTGTTCCTTCACCTGTCTGTTGTTGTCAGTGACTTTATCCATTAACTCGTTTCGCTTTCGCCGAGAGGACAGAGCATTCGCTTCTCAGTCCCAGAGGAATGTGCAGATTTAAGCAGTGCCCAAAACAGCTGACCACCCTCTCACCATCTGCCCCTCCCCCGGACCGACCAATCACACGCGCCGGGCCAGATGGGTTGCCAGATCTCCGGTTTGGTGATGCTCTGCCAGATAAGGCCCAAATGCCGCGCACCAGAGCTTGACTTCATTTGTTCTCTGCTCATTTGCTGCTTTTTTTTTTGTGTACTTAAAACTAACTGAAAAAACATTTGAATTTGAAGTTTTTGTTGTGAATATAGTATAATTCTTCTTCTTTTTTTGTATTTTAATGTATTACTGAGTTTAAAATGGCCAGTTATCGTCTTTGTGTGGAAATGTTTAAGTGACTACTAGTGAATTTGACAATTGTGCTGGTTTTTGGGCATTTTTTTGCATTTATTTAAACAAAATCGATACTGTTAGATGTGATTTATGACACAATGGCAACAAATCCTCCTCAAAAATACTTCTTTTGGATTTTAATGAACATAAATAGTTTTCATATGACAATGACAAACTACATCATCCAGTGAAATGACAGATATTTACTTAAAAATATAAGAATTTCACTTTATTTTTGCCATATTGTCAATAATCATGGAAGATAATTAAACATGTTGTCACTGTTATGACTCAAAAGCTGCTGTGCATGAAACAAAACAGATCGGGAGCAAAACTACAAAGAATTCTTTACTAAATGTCCAAAAAATAGGCAAAAATCAACATCAACTCATGACTAACTACAGAGTGGCCCAAAAGTCAGTGATAGTTGAAAAAAAATGCATAACGTTTTTGTTTCTACATATTTTTATTTAATTTTTTCAGAGCATTTAGAACGACTCTTCCCACATTAATCTGAGCAAATACAGCACCGAGGAACGAACCCTCATTGTACAGTGGTACTTTGAGTCACATGGGTCAAATTCACAAACCCAGCAGTGTTACCGTCCACATTTTAATACCAGAGATGCCCCAAGAGTAAATGCCATTAAAGGAATAATAAGTGTTTTTCACAGACAGGGGGCAGTATGTGATCTCCACAGACCTGACTCGTCCTGATTTCTTCCTGTGGGTCTATCTTAAAGAAAAGGTGTTTGTGAATAAACCTCAGACAAGAAACCACTTAAAACATGATATCAGGATCAAATAAGAGACATAAGCCGGAAATGTTTTAAATGTTCTGTAAAGTGTGTTGGATCAATAAGAAACTAGAACAATGAACAATTATAACCGTATATATTGCCAAAAATCTCGAAGGTTCAGTTTATCTACTGCTACAATTTGGTGAGTATAACTTAAGAATTATAGGAGCTACTGAAGATTTAAAAGTGTCAGTGACTTTTTGTAGAAAAACAAAAAAATATACAGGAAAAAATGGGACTAGGGGAAAAAAAAAACACAAAAATGTTGACAATTTATAAAAAAGCAAGAGGGAAAAGTGCCTAAACCAACACTCACAATCATTGTAACACTACAGCTGTATATTGTACAAAGTCACGAGTCTTTTCCACACTGTAAACTCCCCTTTTTCACATTCTCATTAGTAATTCCCCTTGTGTTTCTGTCCTCACCATTCCTGTCTAAATCTGTTTGAAACCATAAAAACCGGAGCCAGCAGCTGAGCCTTTTCTTTCATGTCGGAACGCCAACTCTCGCGCCCGGATTAGAACATGGTCGGGTGCCATGACAAATTAGCCACTGGTTACACTGTTCATTGTTGTAAGGTACAAACAGATGGAGTCATAAAATATTGAATGGACCTCAACAAAACATTGGACCGAGATATTTTGAAACTGGGATGTGATGCTATGAGGATTTGGCCGTGACAATAGTCTGATGTATCGCTCAAGAAAATATAGACCATAGACGTTAGTTATAATCGATGACATAATGATCTAAAACGACTTAACATTCAATATATTTAAAATGGAATAATCATTTTTGGGGTCAGTATTTATCGTGGGGCTTTTTCTTAGTGGTACTAGAGGGAATTTTGTTGTTATTTTCTCTGCGATATGATAAGATTTGAATAATGTGAATAATTATGATTTGTGGGTTTGGTTTCAATATTATCGTTTATCGTCTATGTTGACTTCAGCGATATGTCGTACAGTGGTCCCTCGTTATCGCAGGGTTACGTTCTAAAAATAACCCACGTTATCAGCTTTATTCTATATGTTTCTTGTCTGTAAAACTCCTCACCACACACTTTATACACTTTTCTCACACAGGCATTAACATTTTCTCACATTTCTCTCTTGTTTAAACCTTCGTTGGTGCAGAACGTTTCATCGACATTGTGGGTTTTGTCGGGGGAGAAAACTTGCAAACATACAGCACTTCAGAGTCACACTGATCCAACATTTAGGACAAAATTGTCTGACACATCCCTGTACTGTACAGGGACACGGAGGAGACTGATGGACAATGGTCTACAGTCCCTCAGCCAATCAGGACGCAGAACACAATGGTCTACAGTCCCTCAGCCAATCAGGACGCAGAACACAATGGTCTACAGTCCCTTAGCCAATCAGGACGCAGAACACAATGGTCACGCAGCAGAGCCATGGCGTCTTAAATGCAGGAGAATATTGCACAAATCGCTCTAAATACAACTTCGAGAAGGTAAACGAGAAGAAAAACAATTATAACTCGACATATCACTGAAGTATTGACAATAAATGATAAAATTGAAACTCATTTATGCCACTGACACAAATTTAAACCACAGAAACTCTCCTAAATCTAGAGGATTGCTAAACTATTATGAGCTGCAATAAATAAAGTTCACAGTTTGCGTCTGTAATGAGTCATAGGAGTTATGCATTCAACCTTCTGCAGCTTAAATCTTCTCATAGAGCCAAAACTTTTCCAAAAAGTGAAAAAAACACTGTAAACACGAAATACTGACCCCAAAAAAGTGTTTTTCGAGCTTTGAAATATTGAATATTAAGTGGATATAGTGATTAACATGAGCTAAACACCAAAATGAAACACATGAAGAGGTTATTTCTTCAACCTCTTCAGCTCAAGTCTGATCGTAGTGGAAGAAAATGCAGCCAGGCAAAAACACTGACCCCAGAGACAACTGTATCTGCTCATTAACTGGACGATAAGTCGATATAGTAATTATTATGACAGGTGTAATAAGGATTTCGTTCACAATTGAAGTTGCAGCTGATATATAATGATCCAGGCTGGTTTTGTCCGTTTGTGGCGAGGAGGAGGAGGAGGCGGGGCAGTCGGGAGGATTCAGAGGAAAAGGTTTTGTTCAAGTCTTGTCCCCTGTGAATGGAAAGTCCCTAACCTCTCGCTCACGATGTAGGGTCGCACTATATTTGACTACATGACCTCGATATCGAACATTTATACAATACAGAACAGAACAGAACAGCTGCTGGGCGAGAGCGAGTGCCCTCCAAACTCTGACAAGTCGGATCCACTTTATACTGAGGAACAAAGAAAAAGAGTTTAACAAAAATATGCAAAAATAGTGCAAGAGAAAGCTCCAAAAAGGTCTTCATAAGTATTTATAAAGATCACTGTCAAAGCATTAGGGCCATAAGTTACTCAAGTAAAAGTATCACATGAAAAATCTACTTAAGTAAAAGCATCAAGTACATGTTTAAAAGTAAATCAAAAAAAAGTATTTCACACAAGTATTGTTAAATTGTAAATGCGTGAAGTACTCAATGCTGTTACTTAAGTAAAAGTACAGATACAGAGTTAAAAAGTTACTTGTAAAAGTAGTCTTTAAGTACCTTTTGAAGAGTAAAAAGTACAAGTATTTCACACAGGTGTTGTAAATGTAGTGATACTGATTTAAAATGAGACATATTTGGACAAAAGTATTTTTCTCGTGAATTTTGTGAGTTTCTTTTTGTTTTGCTCAAAGTCGAAGCTTGAATTTGAAAATTTTAGTCTGAAAATACTAACCTCAGATCACAGGAAAAGTACTTTTACTTTTCAGTCCTGTTCAGAAATGTAGTGCAGTAGAAAGTACAGATATTGCTCTCAAATGTAGTTAAGTAAAAGTAAAAGTATTCACTGTAAAACTTTAAAAGTTCTACTCAGTACAGTGTGTACATTACTCTGCATGTGTTTTTTTTTTCTTGAGGGGAACATTAAAAAATAAAACTCTGCTTGTCCAAATGTGTACGCAGTATTTGTATTTATCTATTAACTGAGGGAAATACTTATAAATCTAACATGAAATCTACTTTTCGTTAGAATAGTTCACCCTGCAGACTGTCTCGCACCAACAAATCCGATTTTTGTTAAGTTAAAACTCGTCAAATTGTCTGATCTTGCTGATTTGAGTCGTAATGATGCATAAAACGTAGAATCAGAAGCTCCCCTCATGTTTACAGATGTTATTCGAACAGAGAGAGTCAATATAATTTTATAAGAACATATTTATTTAAAAAAAACTCAGACTAGAACCAGTAAAAAATGTCATTGTGTTTGTGTCGTCGTCTGTGGAACAACCTCGATGATAAATGAAAAAGCTCCTACACAAGAGAAGCTTTTAAACAGACGTATAAAACATTTTGAGAATGACTCAGGAATGATTCATGTGAACGTCGTGGTTTTTTGTAGTTTTTCTTTTGTACAAACGAGTCATATTTTGCAGAAATGATGCTGTTTTTCTTGTATTTCTTGTGCGTTATTATTAAATAGAGTCAGAACATTATAAGTCATTTTACTTCAGCCTAAACCCTTTTCGGTCGTGATAAAAATGTTATGTACAACCTTATACAAGTGAATAATGTTTGATTTTGGATGTAACGACTGAATAAAATACTAAGATTAAAAAAGTAATACATTTAGACGATTAGAAACAATACTTCAAATGTTTATGTATTTAGCAAAAACACAAAGCATCCTGTGTTAAGCGTGTTATATTCCACAACCTTTATGAACAACACTGACGATCAACTACAAGTCAAATGCATAAATTATCTTGTTACCGTAGCAACGGCGTCTGTCGGCTCCGCCCCCTCGGATCTATCTTTGAATTGGCGTTTTTCCCAAATATGAGCCTCTAAATGAAGCAATACCACAACTGACAGATGCACTAATGAGGATCTGCCCATGTGCTGTGCTGTTTACAATGAAAGATCAACCACCCGGCTCGTATGTTCCATATCTGCGGTTTGATACGACAAAAGCTCAGTGTAAGAGACGTTTTTAAATCAGTGAGAGAAGAGAACAGGACTGTTACAAAGTCAGCAAAATGTCACAGACCTGAAAGGTGTGAACGTGTTAGCATCTTTGTCAAAGTGGGAAAAGCAATTAAAACCCCTCCTCTTCTCTTTGCTGAACACTGTTTAAAGGGCCGATGTACAGGGTGGCCCAAAAGTCAGTGACAGTTGAAAAAAACTCATAACTCTTTTGTTTCTACATATTTTTCTTTTATTTTTTCCGAGTATTTAGAACAACTCTTCCCACATTAATCTGAGCAAATCCAGCACCGAGGAACGAACCCTCATTGTACAGTGGTACTTTGAGTCACATGGGTCAAATTCACAAACCCAGCGGTGTTACCGTCGACATTTTAATACCAGAGATGCCCCAAGAGTAAATGCCAGAATAATAAGTGTTTTTCACAGACAGGGGGCAGTATGTGATCTCCACAGACCTGACTCGTCCTGATTTCTTCCTGTGGGTCTATCTTAAAGAAAAGGTGTTTGTGAATAAACCTCAGACAATAAACCACTTCAAACGTGACATCAGGATCAAATAAGAGACATAAGCCCGGAAAATTAGGTCATATTTACTTCCCCTAGTTTAAGTAGTGATAAGTTCAAGTGTAAGTGATCAATTATACCCAAAAATCTGGGATGGTTCAGTTTATCTACTGCTAAAATTTGGTGAGTATAACTTAAGAATTAAAGGAGCTACTGAAGATTTAAAAGTGTCAGTGACTTTTGGGCCACACAATTCATTCACAAAGTAATTCAGAGTGTTTTACAAAATATGAAGAAATATGGAGAAGTTGTTTGTTTGTCTTTGCCTGGAGTGTTTCAGACTGTGGCTTAAAATCATCTGTTTCCAAGCGGTAACGTCGTCAAGCCAAGTTACAGGTAAGATCTGTGGAGAAGCGACACTGCTCACTGTAAGAGTACATGTTTTCCATTTTACTTTTATGTTTGAATATCCCAGGTGAATACATCCCATCTCCATGGAGCAAACAGGTTATCTCCGTGGAGACAAACAGGTTACACAGTGCTCCTTTAAACCAACGATCTCCACCCGCCTTTTACGGTACGACATAAACCGATTTCTCCTTATTATAAGTGAATTATCTCATTATTTAAGCACAAATATCGTATCTTTATGAATGAATATTTGTGTAGTCGTTGCAGACGCTCATATTAGCCTAAACGTACATTATTCAAAGTCTAAATTCTGTTACTAC
This sequence comes from Periophthalmus modestus, assembly GCA_019594935.1. NCBI lineage: Eukaryota > Metazoa > Chordata > Actinopteri > Gobiiformes > Gobiidae > Periophthalmus > Periophthalmus modestus. The sequence continues at coordinate 2,950,802 of JAIEZT010000068.1, forward strand.
GGTTCTGAAGTGATCTCGGTGTCTCGGTGTTGGGTGGGCGTGAAGGAGGCGGAGTTTAGGACCCCTTGTTCACACTGACACACACACCCATCCTCCACACGCACAGAACGCACAGACTGCTGAGGCAAAGAGGATAAAAATAGATGAGCGGAGAAAGCAACAAAGGAAACATTCAAAAAGATAGTATGGTTGTGTTTGTAAGAGGAATGTCTCACAGAACGGACATTTGAATGAGAAGAAAATCACAAACGCTCTCCAAATACTGTCAGACCTCGCACTAGAGCTGCTGCAGAACAATTTAACAGAGTCCCCATGATGCAAGTGCAGCTTTTATTGTTAAGTCTGAGTAAAGTTTGCACTCAAAAATCGCTTTTAAAACACAGAGTTGAGAGCTGGAACCAGGTCCGAGTTAGGGCTGAATGGTTTTGCAAAAAATATGTTGATTTTTGCGATTTTTCTGATAAAAATTACAACTGCAATTCGATTTTTGACATTTTAAACACGTCCAGGGGGATTGACATTTGAGATATGACTGAAATCTTAACAACACGAGAATAACACATTTCAGAACGTGTTTTTGGAGGTGTAAGCTACAGGTTTAGCAGCTTTTAACACGACTTGTATTTGGATGTTTGCAGAAGAAATATTTTACTTCATTAATTGCAGTTTATTCAAATTGTATTTTTGATTTGAAGACGATGTATCTCACGGTCCAAGTTGGTCATTGAGTCGTTTGTCCGAGTCTACGAGCTGAGTCTCATCTCATTTTTGAAAAGAATCAAATCATTTTCTGTCAAATTTGATGCATTTTTATCCTGATTATCACTGAATCAACAACGAATCAGCCCGGCAGCAGAAAAAGCGACAGGAGTGAGAGCTTTGTGCACAAAAATCACTATAAAACCAGCTCGTTTTTATGTTTATTATTACTGTAGCGCAATATTTTATTAGGATTTTCACAATTCCAAAGGTTAAACTCACTCCCACTTTCACTTTGAACCATTTTAAACACATCTGAGTCCTGGTCATTCCTCTGATGATTAGTTTGTAGATAAAATGAGTCTCACATTGGCCTCGATCGTATAATTAAATCGTAAAAGAGCCAGTCTTTTGAACGGCTCTTTGACAGATTCGGATCCCACAAAGGAGCCGAAAGTCCTATGACAAGTACAACATCTGCGGCTCCTGTGTGGACTGTCTGATCAGAGCCTTTACACAGTGTTTTACCAAAATTACAAATGTATATGGGAAATACTAAAAGTGACATGTCAGATAGAGGTAAAACAGTGAAAAATTAATGACCATTTTCAATTTTATCACAATTTTATCACAATTTCACGCACACTTAGTCATTTTACATTCCCTTTAAGAGGTAACAGCTGCATTAAAAGTCCTATATTACAGAAAATTGACTCTTATGAGCTTTAATCCATGTTCTAATGTCGCTTCCTCCTCAAAAACAGACCTGGAGTTGTGTTTTGTTTCAGTCACACATGTTTAACACTTTATTATTAGTCTGTAACATCTCCAAACCTTCGAGTTAACAGCTCCTTTTCCCTCTAGTTCAGCAAAGACTGGCTGAGAGGTCTGTTTGTGACGAGGAAACGACATTAAAACATCAGGAAACAGCGTAAAATAAAATGTGCCCTTTAAAACGAGAAACAGCGAACGACAAAATGACCGAAACGGCACAGTCACAGTTACATTTTCATCAACACACAGCCCAGTATCAGGTTTATCAAACAAACCGTGCCCTCTTCTTCTGATGTCTCCAAACACAGTCCTGACCTGCACACACCGACTGTCTTTGATACAGAAACGCTGCCACACAAACCTCGTCTTAAAAATAAAAGCTTCCCACGATGCAATTTGGTTTCTTTATGTTTTAGCTCGTGCTTTTGGGGACTGTTTGATGTTATGAGGCGTCCTGCTGTGAAAGAGCCCACTTCCAAAAACAAGAGCTGCCCGACTTTGTTAGAACAGAAAACAAAAGGAGACACGCGCCCTAGTGGTGGCAAGAGGGAGTGCAGGAAGTATTCAGCCAATGTGGACACGTGAAGTTGAAATTTAATGAACTATTTGTGACGCAGAACATATTATTTGTAGATATTTATGTGTGTATGTTTGCTTTCATGACAGACCGGCTACTTTAAAGCCCCACTGTGTAACTTCTCTGCTGGAGAGCGCGTCTCTTCTCTCTGTGGGGATGTTATAGTTTGCCAGAAAAGTTCCACAGTACGACTAATCTCCATGGAGATAAGTCTTTGGCAACTAGGACAAGTTACAACTCAGACATGTGGAGGGGGGACCCAGCGACAGACAACGCTTTTTGAGACGTTTTTGAGGAATAAAAACACCAGTAATGAGATACAGTAATGCTAAAGAGGTAAAGGAATATTACGGAACATTCAGGACAAAGCAAACAGCCACCAAAAATGTTACACAGTGCACTTTTTTAATTGCAGCTCTGAAAATTGCTCAGTTTATCGATGTGGTGTGTAGTTTGTAGAGTATATTTTTGTGATTTGGGCTCATATAATGTTTGAATTACACAAAATATTGTATAATAAGCATTGATTTTTAAGTTGATAAAAATAAAAGATTTACACTATAGACAAATACAGACACTTCCCATGATGCATTGTGTCGGTAGCGCGCTCTGTGGTCTGTCTGCTGTGGACACTAATCCCGAGCTTTAAGTAGCAGCTCGGTTAATAGCCCAAAACAAACAACATGACGAGCACAGAGCGAACGTTAAATCATTTTAATCAAGTTTAATGAGTTTAATGTTGTAGCTCAGTCTGCTCTTCGTTTTTATAGAGACTCCCAGACTTCCCTCACCCCAGACACGTCCTCCAGCTCCTCCAGAGACACAGTCCTTCCAGCGTGTCAGTTTTAAACAATATTTTATGTGTTGAACGATATAGAGACTCAGCTGGTCGGACGATTATCACAGCTGCTTTTACATTTTGTATTGTGATAATTGAGTTGTCTTGATTAAAGTGGCGCAGTGTAATCAGGAGATGGAGAAGTATGGCTGTTTCTATAATTTAATGAGTAAATCTATTATGGAAGCAAACCTCGTCGTTTTAGCTCTGCACATATCTGTCGTCAGCACTACAGACAGAATGATACACTAACGTCGTGCTGGGCTCCCTGCTGCTTCGCTCATTCTTGTTTTTTGTCCTGTTGCCTAGAGCATGTTCATTTTGCGCTCGGAAATATCTCACTCTTCAAAACAGACGAGCGGTTATCCAATAGTGAAAAAAGTCAAACGATTTAAAGCGATTTCAAAAGTGTTCAGTTAAACTTTTTCGGTTGTTTCCCTGGAGATAAAACTGATTTACATTAAACATTAAACTTATGTTTTCCCATGAAGTACAAGCATTTAGCTGTACCAGGCCAGCTTATGAGTAGGATCTGTGGAGAGGCAAGCCCACTCATAGAAAGAATACATGTTTTTTAGGGTTTTTTTTGGTTTTAAGGAACATCCATAGTTGCACAGAGACAGATAAAGAGACTCGTAAAGTGGCATTTCAATATTCTGCAGCTTCAACATGGAATAATTTACAAAAAGTCTTGAAATTATGAGTCTATGGTTTGTAATTGCTTTTAAGAATCTGTTTTGTGATGTGCTGAAGTGTCTGTGTGATGTAACTTGGCCAGGACTCCCTTGAAAAAGAGGCAATGGGACTTTCCTGGTTAAATAAAGGTTAAAAAAAATAGAAAATACATTTTATATAGCTGCTTTTAATGCCAAACTGCGGAGCTTTTAGGCAAACGAATGGACAGAACCAGTGAGCGAAGAAAAGTTACACAATTGTGAGCATCGTGGGTCATTGTCTCGCACAAACGTGAACTTAAATTCAAAAAGCTTTAGAGGAACGGTGATAAAACAGTGACAAAAGTGAACTACACATTTCAGCTGTGTGGAATAGGCACAGCACGAAAATTTCATGACATCTTTAACCAGCTCGATTCTTTGCATCTAAAGGCTCGTGTGCTTTCTCCCCTGTGCATCCCACACACTGCAGCTCAGTCTTGAATGGTTTCACAGCGCCTGCACAGGGAGCATAAAGGAGACTGGCTTCAGACGTGAAAATGAACACACATGCACATTTGCCCATCCCCCTACGCACTGTCTGCACCAGAGGATTACAACAAGCTGAGGAGGTGCTCACTAAGTCATCCAAACCAACAAACAAAACAACGCCGGATAATAGGGCCACTTTTCAGCAAATCAAATATATAGAGGAATTTCTGTCAGGATCAATTATAGGCTGGGTCCAAATGCTGCAAAGTGCTGCACCGTGTTGCCTTTTGTTGATTTGTGAGGGTTGTTTACTGTTTCTTGAATGTGCTGAGGCCGAGATGGGGGGTAGAAGCTGCGTTCATGTATCTGTTAATATTGAAATACTGAAAGGAGGAGTCCACAGTGTCATTTTGATCTCAACTATGGCTATGGCTGCGCAGTTAATCCAATTTTAATCAAGATTCAGTCATTTCTAATCGTCAATGAAATGCAAGGTCTGTTTAATCCGGGACACAGCCCGTCCTCATCTGGTTTAAGGTGTAATTCAGACTTTGGAAATATAAATTTGACCATTTTTGAGGGTAAACAGTAATGATTAAAAGTCTCTAGGCTCGGTTTAGTTGTGCATGTGGCTGAACAGGTTTTATTCTGCCTTTCATGTTCATTTTAATTGTGATTTTAATGTGTTTCTTATTCTGTAAAGCACTTTGAATGACTTTGTGCACCAATTGTTCTATTTAAATAAGCTTTCTTTACCTTTATGTTCATTAAATTTGTATTTAAAGCCAATTTTGTTTGTAATAAGACAAAATTGAGGTTGTGATCTGAACTTATTTTAGTTTACATTTCATTTTACGCCATAGTTTTCAGACAATCTAATAAAACATCAGCCTTTATCTGGCATTAGCTCATTTTAAACTAAAACTAAGGAGTGTTTTAAGCGTAGATCCTCGTTATGTTAAGTGACGGAACCATATTAGTTTAAAATGTTCAACTAATGCTTAAAGACACTTGAAATTCAGGTTAATCTCAACCAAAAAGCAATGAACAATCTTTCAGTTACATTCACAGCATGAATTACCAAACAATTCAAAGAAAGACGAGGCAACAGAGGCGATAAACCAGACGATAAACCAGACGCTGGACCTGTCATTTTTGAAGCACGATATACAGAGATAAACTGAGATAAACGATAATACTGAAACTAGTTTAGGAGACTGACATAATAATAGTGATGCAAGATAATCCCAGTGAACCATTTTTAATTCAGTGTCTTTAAAAGGCCTGAGCTGCGGTTTATAACGTCCAGTTTTTGGTGAAAAATATCTTTAAAACAGTGATTGTTCCAGGATCAAACATGTAACTCAATGACATGTTTTATATCGAGGGGCTGTTGGTTTCACTTCAGATGAACTGTTCTTTAAATGTGTGTACAGAGAGTATTTTGTGTGTATACTGGTACATACTGGTATATACTGGTATATATTGGTATACTGGAGTGTGCAGGTGTGTTATATTTGCTTTTGTATGACTGTGGCTGCTTTTTTTTCCTTTTTTCCCCCCTGTAAACTGTTCTACGTCAATGTTCCAAGGGACTAAAGATGGAAATTACCCCTGTTGTCTATAATCTTTACATATTTACACTTTTAAATGTTCATTAATATGTGCCGTTCCTTTACAAACAAATACAATAAGAAGAAATAAGTCGCCCTGTCACTATAGTCACTATATCGACTTACAGTTCAATATATAATAACAACATGGAACAATCATTTTGGGGGTTAATATTTATCATGGAGACTTTTTCTTTGCAGTAGTGGAACATTTGTAGTTATTTTTTCTGTAATATGATAAGATTTGAGCTGTAGAAGGGTGAATTATGAGCTAAAATGACTTAACAGCTCAATAATCCTTAACAATACTGTACATTTTGAATAAGTTTTGTGAATAATTCTGCTTTATGACTTGGTTTATCATTTATCGACTATATTTACTTCAACAATATGTCGTTATCATGCCAGGCCAACACAGAAGACACAACCTTTTACAGCTCAAATGTGATCGTAATAATAAAAATCCCCATATTTCTCCACTTTTACAAAGAGTCCTTACATTTATTGTCCCAGTTTTCATATTTTGAGCCTTAACTCTATATACAGTAGTGTATCGTGACAGGTCGACCAGGTGCCAAACTCATTTTCTATGTGTAACAATGAAAACAAAGACTAAAGCAGATCTTAACAACACGCAACAGAATGAATCCAAGATCGTTTGATGATTGTGAGCATCTGTTTTTGCTATAACAGCCGCTATAGTGAAAGATTGTGGTTTGTTAACACGAAAACAACCATATACTGTACCTAAAAATGACAATAATACAACATAAGAGTGAACATGACAGTGCTAATCTACGGATCAGCCCTTTCTCTGCAGTGGAACCAATCACTGCGCAAGAGGCGACTGATGCTAATAGCACATTATGGGTTATTACACGGAGACAACAATACGGCACTTGAAGATAGATCAGTCAACCTTTCCGGCTGCTGTTTGCTCTGTGCCTCCTTTAATCCACAGAAGAGGAGGCGGTTTCATCAGACAGGAGCGCAGGAAACTCTCTGCATTAATGACACAAGACCAAGTCGACAGAATCAGCATTACAATAAAAAAAAACTTGAAGTAAATCTGTCAGAATTAAACAGATAAACAGGCCACTTGGAATCAGACTTATGTGTTAAATTAAGTCTTATTTTGTTTTTTTTTTTCCAATTTCACACTGTATTTATGCAAAATCCACACATCTTTTCTGGTGTAAACCGTGACACCTGCTCGTCTCCATGGAGATGCTTTTACTTTGCCTGGAAATATTCACAATATGGCATTAAACTAATCTGTCCTGCATTTAAAAAACAACAAATAATGAATAGGTCTCCGCAGATCTGACCTCTAACTCGGCTCGGTGCCATTGGACACTTGTCTTAATGGAGATAAACATATGAATATACTGTGGAACATTTCATAAATCAACCACGGTCTCCATGGAAACAAGCAGCTGGAGGACCCTTCATGATAAAAGTGCAGTTTTAAACATCTATGTGGTGAAATTACTGTAAATATCCTTGCACAAAATCCACATTCAGATCAGACGTTTTAACTTAAACAAAACCTGTGTAAGTTTAATCTTTTTCCAGCTGTTTCAAACATCGATTTCAAAATATATGAGACCTTCTCCAGGCACAAAGCAGCCTGACTGTACTGCGAATGCCGGACCAGGCTTTGCCCTCTACGATGACTCACCACAACCGTGAGGCATAACCCAATAAACCTGTTTCTCCTCAGCACAGCGGCTCCTCTCTTCTCCTCTTTCTCTCACATCATTCCTTCACTTTATCCCCCCTCACTGCCACAGCAAAGCATCACACAAACAACAGAATGTATAGTGCACATGCTATAGGTTAGGATTCATTTTATAAGTCAGATTGTCTTGCTTTGGCCCCATCCAGTGGTGCTTCAGAGTATGACCATGCAAAAAACATCCAGCTGGGAACGCACGTTTTCTTTGTGCTCAGTGGGTTTCGTAACACAGCAGAGTAAACCCCAGATTTATGAAACTGTCCTCTATATGTCAAATATGGAGATCTAATTATGAAATCCATAAGAAGAGGGCTGTATTAAGCATTTATGACGATGCACTTGACACTGACTGACTCGTCCATTGACTGATTGCTTATTACTATTCCTGGCTTGAACTTTGCGCAATTCCCTCAGAGCCATCTCGCCTCTCAGCATTTCTACAAGATAAGTGTCTGCAGCAGAAGCCTCGTCCGGTAAATATTTTATTGGCTACAGTCACCTCCTATCTGCTCCATTCAACCCATCTGTGTGTACAGCAGCAGTGAGGAAGACATGGACTTGCTTAGACACTGGAGTGCTACCCCCTTCACAAGTGCTGCTGCTGCAAAAAGGCACGATGCTCGAGACTGAAGGAGTGGTTCTTTTACGCGTGGTTCTTTTTATTCAATGCAAGACACGAATATAACCAAACTAACCTGCAGAATACTAGTAAAACCTTTCAAACTGATCCACAATGCATCATCTAATCCAGGTAGTTTGATTGGAATGAGTCACGTTTTATCGCGCGTCACATAATCCCGTGCGTAAAAATGCCCAAATCTGTAAATTGGTGACACATTAGCGCCAGAATGGAATAATAGATGCTTTATATGCGCTGGGGTGTTTACAGAACCGAGTGTTCAGCAGCAGAGGGCGGGAATAAGGTGGGAGGTTGGCTCCTTTGTCCCTCCACAGCCCCTCACTCCTACGGCATGACAAGCAGAGAAAGCCCCGTGCAGCTCCATGGAGAAACCGATCCAAAGGTTTTACGCACGCGTGCCAATATATGGACACATTACAAGCTGAATATGTGCAAAATAAAGTTGTTTATGGAGGGAGGATGGCTGTAAAGTGGTGAAGACGCAGCACAAGCCCTGCATTTGGACACGGTGCGTTGTTATTCCAGCGCGCTCTCCATCCCCGAGCTGATTTTGATTGTGAAAAGTTCAGATATGAAAGAAACACTGCTTAAAATGACTTTGTTTGAGGTGAACTTGGACAAGGTGTTCACAAAGCATCAGGACATGTGTTTAAATCAGACGCTTTGGCAAACACACACAGAGCATCCCCACGTTTCCATGCGCACGGGCCACTCTTCAAACCACAACACGTTCAGGGAAATATCTAAAAATCCTCCCGGGAGAGTTAACGAGAGCACGAGTACACAAACAACAGGAGGAAGCCAAACACTGCAGACAGATTAAGCAAATCCTCTGCTGATTGACGGGTGTGTTGGAGCGTAGTAAAGCCCAAATGGTTGCTTATTATCCCAGCGAAAGGACTTACCCGATTTCCTTCACGTCCGCGTTCGCTTGTTTCAGCAAAAACAGTGGGTCCACATCGCGGTGCGTCCCCCCTCTCCAACGCGTAAAGAGAAGTCAGCAGCTCGGGCTCATGCGGGGCGTCGTGGCGCGCGGCTGTAGGAGCAGGAGTAGGATCAGCAGTAGTAGTAATAGTAGTAGTGGTAGTAGTAGTAGTAGTACACAGGACCTCTTGAGTGGATAAGCTATGCGTGTGTCAGGAGGATGAAACGCCTTTTCTCCTCCGCGAGCTGCATTGTTGACATTGGCTTCATGACGTCATGCGGGCCCTCATTCACAACAGTGACCAAGCCCCCCTCCCCGAGCCCCCTCCCCTCCGAGAGCCCCCCCCATCAGCCCCTCTGCCCCCTCCCCTCAGCCCCTCTGCCCCCTCCCCTCAGCCCCTCTGCCCCCTCCCCTCAGCCCCTCAGCCCCCCCCTCAGCCCCTCAGCCCGAGTCCCTCAGCCCGAGTCACTGCGATGGAGAGGAAAGACAGAACGAGAGAAAGAGAGAAAGAGAGAGGGACCTGCCTGGCCTTGACAAAGCAGCTCTCGAGGAGGAGAAGGATGCACAATTACGCACTCACTACTACCACTACTACTACTACTACTATTACTACTACTACTACTGCTACTACTACTGTTTATGTATGTATTTATCTGACTGGACAGTGTTAATGAACAGACATGATTCAACGTGATGTAAACACCGGATTAAAGCCGAAGGATCATTTCCCCCAAAGGCCGAGGTCACAAAAGGGTCAAAATAAAAAGTGCACAACCACACACTGCACGTTACACACATTGCACATTACACACACTGCACATTACACACATTGCACATTACACACATTGCACATTACACACATTGCACATTACACACATTGCACATTTCACACATTGCACATTTCGCAAATTGCACATAAAACACATTACATATTCCGCACATTGCACATTCCACACATTGTACATTCTGCACATTGCACATTTCACACATTGCACACATTTCACATTACGCATATTGCACATTACACACATTGCACATTACACACATTGCACATCCACACATTGCACATTATACACATTACACATAACACACATTGCACATTACACACATTGCACATAACACACATTGTACATTACACATATTGCACATAACACACATTGCACATCCACACATTGCACATTATACACATTACACATAACACACATTGCACATTACACACATTGCACATAACACACATTGCACACTACGCACATTGCACACATTGCACATTACACGCATTGCACATAACACGCATTGCACATAACACATTGCACATTACACACATTGCACATTACACACATTACACATAACACACATTGCACATTACACACATTACACAGAACACAGATTGCACATTACACACATTGCACATTACACACATTGCACATTACACACATTACACAACCACACATTGCACATTACACACATTGCACATAACACACATTGCACATAACACACATTGCACGTAACACACATTACACACATTGCACGTAACACACATTGCACATTACACACATTGCACATCCACACATTGCACATTATTCTCATTTCACATTACACACATTGCACATTCCACATATTGCACATTACACACATTGCATATTACACACATTGCACATTACACACATTGCACATTACACACATTGCACAGTTTCCATTATTTCAATCAGTTTGATTAAAGACATTTTCCTTCTGCTCGCTTCATATTTTGCCCAAACACAAATATAGAAAAGTTCAAATCACATTGTCTCTGTAGATGAAGCGTGTTTGGTTTGACTATAACGAGCTTTTCATTTGAGCTTTGAAAGAACTGTACGTGGGACATTCTCAGGGTTAAAGGGAGATGACTCCACAGGTTCCCGCCTTGGGTTAGGGGGTTAGGGGTGGAGGGTCTGGTGGAGGCTCGTGTGGTCGTTGTCTTTATATTTCATGTACTTCTTTAACAGTGGCGGTTCGAGGGAGTGTAGGACATTATAAATTAGGCTTTTTTAAGGTTGACCATGTTGTTAAAGTCCAATCGTGCTTTTTCAGAGTGTGACAGTGATGGTGGGTAATCCTCCTCCTCCTCCTCCTCCTCCTCCTCCTCCTCCTCCTCCTCCCTCCTCCTCCTCCTCCTCCTCCTCCTCCTCCTCCTCCTTCCTCCTCCTCCTCCTACTACTACTACTACTACTACTACTACTACTACTACTACTACTACAAGATCCCCACGAGTTACTGAGGCCTGAGGGGGGCTGCAGTGGGAAACAGTCGGTGAAACGACGTCTCTCATTCACGAATTTGAAGCGGAGTAGATTTCAAAGCACGTGAGGAAGAACGTGAAATGTGTAAATACCAATTGCGTTCATTAATCGAGTAATGAATAAATAATTTGCAGCTGTTATGGAATAATTATGATAGCGATGAGAGCACAAGTGTTGTTCCAGTCGTGATGTAATGATAATAGAGTCACATCAACACCTGGGCCAAATAAAACGCCGTGACTGTGTTTTTACAGCGGTTATGGTAATGAACAGCAGACTCATTATTAGATTAGTATCGTGAGTATATGTAAAGAAGTTGGGCGTGCACCTGCTCATGTTATTGCTTTGCCTGGAATGTCCCACAGTACAGCATTAAGCTTCAGATACATAATATGATGCATTTATAGTTATACAAAGTGGTACAGTGCAGTATTTTCCCCACGTTAGCCCAGTATAATGGTACAACTCAGTGAAGTACTAATACCAGTCGTGGACGAACTCGATTTTATAATGTGGTAAGTAAAAGTACAGACACCTGGAGCAAAAACTACAAAAGTAAAAGTATCACATGAAAATAAACCTGATTAAAAATGCACTTAAAGAGTAAAAAGATTTTAGATCTAATGAAGCTTCAGATGTAGTGATTTTGCAGATTTGTTCAGTAGAAACAACTGAATTTATGGTTGGGTTTTTTTCTTAGCTGGTTTTATTTGTATATTTTTCTTTGCTCAAACTACGAACATGAAAATAAACTCTTAGGTTTTTTCAAACTGTAATAGACATGCTTCAAAATTTAGTTCCTGCTCCAAATGTAGTGAAGCAAAAGTAAAACGAACTGTTGTGGAGTTTCTAATAGTGAACACCTTTAAAAATATGGAATCAATGGAGAAGTTGTCTTGATTTGTGCAGATTGTCAAGGAGCTGTTGTCCTGACAGTGTCGTCTCGCCCTCAGCCTCGAAAAGAACAAACATACAGTGTATTTATACCATCAAAATAATCATACCAACAAATAAGACATATGCCCGAGTGTAACAACAGGTAGGATCACGAAAATGAGGTCAAGACAGATTCATATCAAAGTAAAGATTTAGAACAAAGAATGACACAACAATATCCACTTTAAAATCTAAACCTAAAATGTTTACTTAAGTACAGCACTTTACTACTTTTACTTTGTTATATTCATATTACACACTGCAGGCTGCACAAAACCATGTCTCCTCAGTGTTTCAGGTGCAGTTGCTGCTGTTTCTTGGAGGTTTTTGAGGGACTTGCGGCTGTATTTTCTGTCATTATTATTATACAATTATTCCGTTTCAATCATTACGCTGTAAACAAAATTAGTCTGACACGTCTGCTAATAATACGACCTGGCTCACCAATCAAACCCTTAACGTTTTATTTGTTAAATGAACTCTCACAAGCTCCAAATGTCACATCAATTTCATACAGTGGATGTAAAACCAGGTCTGTTTAATTTGGTCACTGCAGAATTCAAAAACACATGAAATAATCCCTTGTCAACAAACATAATTCCTCCTGGGTTTGGAGCCACATGTTCGCGGCGCTGCGGGCAGGACGGTAGGTGCAGCCTGGTGAGTGTGGACGTGTTTACCGAGTCTTGTGGGGACGCTACTTTGTTTTGTTGTTTTATCCCAAAAGGTAAATCAGTTTGCAGCTGTCAGGTTCATGTCAAAACTAACTAAACCCACATTATCTACACACATCCATGTACAACGTCAAGCCTGTGCATCAGGGGACACTCGAGCAAATACTGTAGACAACCTGTGAGGTCCCAGTTGCATTTAAGCATCCCCAGGGGGCGCCGAACCCTCTTTTTAAGCCACACTGAAATAACATACAGCTGACAGGTTTTCAGAGGTCGTTCTTTCACCGCACCATCAAAACTAAGACCAGTAAAGACTATATGATTAATGTGGACCTAAGCGGAACTAAACCAGGTCTAAACACAGCCTAAAATGTGAAACAAATGGACTTTTGTATTTCAGAAACTCTACATCCTGCTCTATACAGCCCGGTGAGGTTAAAGGGGACGTATGGAAAATCAATGAGCTTTTAACCCTGTTATAACAGTGTTCCCTCATCGTTATCTGTCCTGAGTTGGTTTTTGATTGATTCACACGTGTTTGAACATGTTCGGTGGTTCGAACATTCAAGGCTTGAGCGCTCAGAAAATACCCCCGTATCTCTACCCACTGTTCTGTCCTTATAACCTATAATTACTCAACAAAATCAGACTCCACATCATACATGTAGGGTTAAAAATGTCACATTTTACTGCTTCCTCTGGTGAAACGCAACTATAATGATGCAGAGTCTCTCAGTTCTGCAGATTTGAAGAGAAAGTCAATGGTCCTGTTTCTATTATTAAGCTATTTAAGATCAATATTGAGGTTTACAGTGAAGAAAATGCAAAATGATAATCTGTACTTATGTAATAGTTCAATACAAAGCATAATGTGTCATGTATAAGGTTAAGTTTGGGTTTAGGGATGTAGTAAGTCCGGTGAGGTTAAGCTCAGGCTGCAGGATGTATAAGTCCGTGTAATGTCCCCACAGCACACACAGACTCGTGGTGTGTGTGAGTGTAATCCTACGGGAACTGGCAGCGCGGCAACATTTTATCAGTGCGCCACAGACAGGCACCTCTCGGGCCTCATTCAGAGCAGCTGGATTCAGATCAGCCCACATTCTCAATGTCAAAGATGGTATAAATAGCCTGAACTGATTTGAGCAGCTCCTCTGGCAGCTCAGTGGGGGAGATGGGGGAGAGAGGAGGAGGGAGGAGGGTGAGAGACAGGTGAGGTGGAGGAAATGAGGGAGAGGTGGAGGAGAGAAGGGTGAGAGAGGCGAGGGAGGGGTGATGTGGGTGAGAGACAGGTGAGGGAGGAGAGAGGGATGAGGGAGGTAAGGGAAAGGTGAGGTGGATGAGAGAGGGAGGGAAGGAGGGAAGGGTGAGGGAGGATGGAGTGGTAAGGTGGAGGAGGGAGGGATGAGGTGGTGAGAGAGGGGTAAGATGAAGGGAGAGAGAGAGGAGAGGGAGCAAGGGATGAGATGGATGAGAGAGGGAAGGGTGAGAGAAGAGGAAGAGGGAGAGTTGAAGGAGTTGGAGGAGAGAGATGTGAAGTAGATAGGGATGAGATGGAGGAAGGAGGAGTGGAGAGAGAAGAGGAGGAGGGATGAGATGGATGGAGGGAGAGGAGGGAAGTCAGGGGTGAGAGAAGAGGAGGAGAGGGAGAGTTGAGAGAAGGGAGGGGTGAGGAGAGGGGAGGGTGAAGAAGGAGATATGGGATGAGAGAGGGGGAGGAGGGAGGGGAAGGAGTGACAGAGGGAGATGTGAGTAAATAGGGAGGTGGGTGAGAGAGAGGAGGGAGGAGGGAGAGGGAGTCAGGGGTGAGGTAAAGGAGGTATGGGTGAGAGGGGAGAGACAGAGGGGTGAAGAACTGGCAGAGGGAGATGTGAAGTAAATAGGGATAAGATGGAGGAGGGAGGAGGGAGGATTGACGTGGGAGGGAGAGAGGGGAGAGGTGAGGGGAGTCGAGGGAGTCGGGGGTGAGATGGAGGAGGTATGAGTGAGAGGGGAGAGACAGAGGGGTGAGAGAAAAAAAGGAGGGAGATTTGAAGTAAACAGGGATGAGATGGAGGAGGGGACGTGGGAGACTAGAGAAGGAGGGGGGGAGAGGTGAGGGAGAGGTGGGGGAGTCAGGGGTGAGATAAAGGAGCCATGAGGGGAGAGAGAGGGGTGAGAGAAATAAAGGAGAGAGATTTGAAGTAGATAGGGATGAGATGGAGGAAGGAGAAGTGAGGAGTGACGTGGGTGAGAGAGGGGAGAGGTGGAGGGAGTCAGGGGTGAGGTAAAGGAGCCATGAATGAGAGAGGTGAGAGAAATGAAGGAGAAAGATGTGAAGCCGATAGGGATGAAATGGAGTAAGGAGGAGTGACGTGGGTGAGAGAGGGGAGAGGTGAGGCAGTCGGGGGAGGTGGAGGAGGTATGGGTGAGAGGGGTGAGACAGGCGTGCTCGGGGGATGCACTGGTGACAGGGACAGTGCTGAATCTCGCCCACAGACACACACCTCCCTGTATCAGACCAGCCAGAACTTGTTGATACGTTCTACCTTTGACTGTCGCCATAGAGACCAAGTCCTAAAATACGCTGTAGCTTCAGGCGCCATTGATGACAAACGAGCAGGGGCGGAACCTAACTAATTATAAATACTCAGGCTTTTGTACTTGAGGAGTTGTATGCATAATTCTGCATGTAATTGTAATTAGATTAAATCAGGAGTTAGTGAAAAACAGCCAGGTATTAAAAAAAAGTCAACATCTCGTGCCTCGAATATGCAGATTACAGATTATAACAGCTTCAAATGGTTAATTAATGAAGTTTTGTTTAAAAGCCTGATCTAAAAACACGACAAAAAATGGATAAAGGTAACTAGTAGTACTATACGAGTACATTTTAGTCATGTAACTGTAGATCCTGGTGTAAGTATAAGTCACATGTGTCCCAGCTATAAGGACGACTGACCAATATATGGGTCAAGATCTGAAGACGCTGCCAAAAGCTCCTCTATAGTTGAGTCAGATACAGATGACACATAATTCTCTTAAGAGACGTTAAAGTGTGTCCTGCTTAAAGGTCCTGTATTACACAAAAGTCATGTTCTAACGCTGTTCCCTCCTCAAAAACAGACCTGGACTTGTGTTTTGTTTCATTCACATGTTTGAGTAACACTTTATTATTAGTCTGTAACATCTCCAAAGCTTAAAATGCTCTGTTCCACCTTGTGATGTCATGAAGTGGTAGTTTTCATGTTAACTCCTACTTTTGATCTTTAGTTCAGCAGGTAATTCCATGGTTGAAATTATCCAAATTATTCTAGTGAACTCCGAGATACTTCAACTGCTCCACTTGTGGCAGAGACTCACCACCCACCTGGAGAGGGCGCCACCTTTTTCTGACCGAGAACCATGGTCTTGGATCGGTGCAGCATCTGCAGTGATGCGGTCGGTGTATCGTGTGTTGTGGTAAAGAAGGAGCTGAGTCGAAAGGCAAAGCTCTCGATTTACCTCAATCTATGTTCTGCCCTCACCCCTGGTCATGAGCTCTGGGTAATGATCGAAAGAACAAGATCGTGGATACAAGTGGTCGAAATGAGTTTCCTCTGCAGGGTGGCTGGGAGCTCCCTTAGAGATAGGGTGAGGAGCTCGGCCACACAGGAGCTGCTCGGAGTAGAGTCGCTGCTCCTCCACATCGAGAGGAGCACCTGAGGCGGCTCGGGCGTCTGCTCAGGATGCCTCCTGGACGCCTCTCAAGGGAGGTGTTCCCGGCATGTCCAGGGAGGAGGTCCCGGGGAAGACCCAGGACACGCTGCAGGGACTATGTTTCTTGTCTGGACTGGGAACACCTTCAGGAACTGGAGGAGGTGTCTGGGGTGAGGGAAGTCTGGGAGTCCCTGCTTAGACTGCTGCCCTCACGAACTGGCCCTGGATAAGAGGAGGAACATGTATGGATGAATCTAGTGAAGGTGTGTGGAGTGTAAAAACACAGTGGAGCACTTCTTGTATTACCACATGATGACATCACAAGGTGGAACAGAGTGTTTTCTGCCTGCGAGAAGAACTAAATATGCAGGGTTTGTGTGAATGAAACAAAACACAGCTCCAGGTCTGTTTGTGACGAGGAAACAACATTATAACATAGATCATAGAATAATGTAACACAGGCCCTTTAACATTTACATTGTTCCTATAAGTCGACCAATCACAGCCTTCCACCTTCACCTCTCAGCCAATCACGTCTCACACATCCTCCACCTGTCAAAGCACAATACAGACCACATCCTCGAAGTCAAATCTTAAACTTCAATTTGAGTTTATAACCTGTATAAACGAGAACACGAGTTTGAGAGCAAAAGCACAATGAGACATGTTACTTAACACAGAGGAGAGTTGCATCATGGAGGTGAGCAGACGCAGGTTTGGGGGCGGAGCTACAGCGGAGACAAAGTGAACAATGGTTTAAATGTGATGAAATACTCACTACCCACATAAATAAGCAGGTAAACACGTGCATATAACAAACAGATGAGACCAGTCGACTCCAGAGGCTGAAATAACAAAATAAAAGTGCGTTATGTTTTATAATTCTTCTGCTTTTCTTCACCTGAAATGTTCCGCAGTACAGCATTTATTCATTTACAGGTGTTTTTATTGCACTTTCAGCAGCATCGCCTCTCCACACATCTGACCTGTAACTTGACCTGGCGGTGTCACCTGCCTGTTTCCATGGCGACAGAAATAAACTGGCAGACCCTCCATCAGAAAAGGTAATCCGGTGTCATTTCTGCCATTGTGTCATCGAGCTAGACACTTGACTTCACTCTCATGCTGCGAAAAGTGGAGGGCGTCTGTAGAAACTTGCTGTTTAATTGTCTGATAATAAATAATCAAATAAAATAGTGAAGAGACGTTCCAAATGTCGGTCTGTTATGTGCAGAACAATGTTTGACTACGATCGCAGCTCCTCATATAGAATTTATGAGCAGGTTACGTAAAGGCCTTTCTCTGGGGTAACGGAGAAGCACAAATTTATATTGCATCAAATAGTACTTTGTTCCAGCCGCACCTGCTCCTGTATGCTCCTGTGTGCTCCTGTATGCTCCTGTGTGCTCCTGTGTGCTCCTGTGTGCTCCTGTGTGCTCCTGTGTGCTCCTGTATGCTCCTGTGTGCTCCTGTATGCTCCTGTATGCTCCTGTGTGCTCCTGTGCTCCTGTGTGCTCCTGTATGCTCCTGTATGCTCCTGTATGCTCCCTGTGTGCTCCTGTGTGCTCCTGTGTGTCCTGTGTGCTCCTGTGTGTGCTCCTGTATGCTCCTGTGTGCTCCTGTGTGTGCTCCTCCTGTGTGCTCCTGTGTGCTCTGTGTGCTCCTGTGTGCTCCTGTGTGCTGCTCCTGTGCTCCTGCTGTGTGCTCCTGTGCTCCTGTGTGCTGTGTGCTCCTGTGTGCTCCTGTGTGCTCCTGTGTGCTCCTGTGTGCTCCTGTGCTCCTCCTGTGTGCTCCTGTGCTCCTGTGTGCTCCTGTGCTGCTCCTGTGTGCTCCTGTGTGCTCCTGTGTGCTCCTGTGCTCCTGTGTGCTCCTGTGTGCTCCTGTGTGCTCCTGTGTGCTCCTGTGTGCTCCTGTGTGCTCCTGTGTGCTCCTGTCCTGCTCCTGTGTGCTCCTGTGTGTGCTCCTGTGTGCTCCTGTATGCTCCTGTGTGCTCCTGTGTGCTCCTGCTGTGCTCCTGTGTGCTCCTGTGCTCCTGTGCTCCTGTGTGCTCCTGTGTGCTCCTGTATGCTCCTGCTCCTGTGTGCTCCTGTGTGCTCCTGTGTGCTCCTGTGTGCTCCTGTGTGCTCCTGTGTGCTCCTGTGTGCTCCTGTGTGCTCCTGTGTGCTCCTGTGTGCTCCTGTATGCTCCTGTATGCTCCTGTATGCTCCTGTATGCTCCTGTGCTCCTGTATGCTCCTGTATGCTGTGTGCTCTGTGTGCTCCTGTATGCTCCTGTATGCTCCTGTATGCTCCTGTATGCTCCTGTATGCTCCTGTGTGCTCCTGTGTGCTCCTGTGTGCTCTCCTGTGTGTGCTCCTGTGTGCTCCTGTGTGCTCCTGCTCCTGTTGCTCCTGTGTGCTCCTGTGTGCTCCTGTGTGCTCCTGTGCTCCCTGTGTGCTCCTGTGTGCTCCTGTGTGCTCCTGTGTGCTCCTGTGTGCTCCTGTGTGCTCCTGTGTGCTCCTGTGTGCTCCTGTGTGCTCCTGTGTGCTCCTGCTCCTGTATGCTCCTGTGTGCTCCTGTGTGCTCCTGCTCCTGTGTGCTCCTGTGTGCTCCTGTATGCTCCTGTATGCTCCTGTATGCAGGCGAGAGGCTCCACGAAGCTTGAATGTCGCTGCAAACTAGTCGTTATAATGTAAAGCAAAAGAGAATTACAGCAAAGACATAAACCGTCCACGTACAAACAAGTCCTGCCACTAAACAAAGAAATGTCATATTTAATTTGATTTAAAAATGTGTTAACTCAGCAAATGCTTTTAAACATTATATTAACTTCAAACCCCCAAATCAGGCAAGAAAAGTTTGTGAGGCACAGTTGGTCGACAAAGTCATTCAACCTGTATTATAGAGTAAGAAAGATGTAAAAATCACAATATAACAAATAAAAACATAAATAATCAGATTAAACCAGGACTAAACCAGGACTGAACCAGGAGTAAACCAGGACTAAACCAGGACTAAACCAGGACTAAACCAGGTCTAAACCAGGACTAAACCAGGACTAAACCAGGTCTAAACCAGGACTAAACCAGGACTGAACCAGGACTGAACAAGGACTAAACCAGGTCTAAACCAGGACTAAACCAGGACTAAACCAGGACTAAATCAAGGACTAAACCAGGACTAAATCAAGGACTAAACTAGGACTAAACCAGGACTAAACCAGGACTAAACCAGGACTAAATCAAGGACTAAACTAGGACTAAACCAGGTCTAAACCAGGACTAAACCAGGACTAAACCAGGACTGAACCAGGACTAAACCAGGACTAAACCAGGACTAAATCAGGACTAAATCAAGGACTAAACCAGGACTAAACCAGGACTAAATCAGGACTAAATCAAGGACTAAACCAGGACTAAACCAGGACTAAATCAGGACTAAACCAGGACTAAACCAGGACTGAACCAAGACTAAACCAGGACTAAATCAAGGACTAAACCAGGACTAAATCAAGGACTAAACCAGGACTAAACCAGGACTAAACCAGGACTAAACCAGGACTAAACCAGGACTAAACCAGGATCCTCAGAGTGTGAGTTGGTTCATGTTGGAGATGTACTTTGGTAAATTATCTTTAGATCTGGTACTGATTTGGTAACAGGTGACATAATGTGACATATATTTTTCATGTGAAGTTCAGGTATATTTTGGGTGTATTTATTTATTTAGTACATGTTTTTTTGTAATTGTGCAGTTAACAGACCTGTAACTGGAGAGATAAAGGAGGTTGCGTTCACATTTTGTGGTTTGGTCCTGCTTTGGTCCCACTTTAGTCCTGATTTCTGCAAGTTTGACCCTTTTCCAAACTAAACAAGTGTGTGCACAAAGCAGCATCTCTGCCTTTTGCACTTGTTTCTGTGACTGACGTTTGCAGATGTGTGGAGTGGGACGGCAGGTTCAGGAACAGTCCAACCAATGAGGGCGCTCTCTGTAAATGTGTGTGTGCAGTGCATCATGGGAGCAACACAGAATTACCACAGAACATATCAAAGTCCTGTCAAAGGATCTATAAAAACCACTGCATTGCTATGGTAACTGCCAGCTCACATTGACGCGGAGCTAGTCCTCTTCTCTGACAAAAGAAAACACCTCCAGGAGAAATAACCTGAGCACGAGAACAAAATGTCTCCTCTTCATCGCATTATCGACTCTCGGGTTAAACAGCAAATCGATGCCTTTACTCGGTGCAATACTGGTGTGAATAGGAATTTCAATAAAAGGTGGGGCAGTTAAAAAGCTCTAAATAAGTGGCATTAAAGGTTATATTGAGTTTTCAAATGAAGCGTAATGTTGAGGTATATTTGCAGCCAAACGTCACACAAATATTCACAAAAATTCAAATGTAGGATCTCGACCTAAACGTCATTGGTTGAGCGATAAAATCTACTGACTCACAGGTCGACGGTGCGATTCCAGCTCTCACAATGCTGTTGAATGCTGTTGCTGTGCCCATTGAGCAAGACGCTTAACCCACCTGTGAATGTGTGTGTGAATGTGTGTGTGAATGTGTGTGTGAACGTGTGTGTGAATGTGTGTGTGAACGTGTGTGTGAATGTGTGTGTGAATGTGTGTGTGAACGTGTGTGTGAACGTGTGTGTGTGTGTGTGAATGTGTGTGTGTGTGTGTGAACGTGTGTGTGAACGTGTGTGAATGTGTGTGTGAATGTGTGTGTGAATGTGTGTGTGTGAATGTGTGTGTGTGAATGTGTGTGTGAAATGTGTGTGTGTGTGAACGTGTGTGTGTGAACGTGTGTGTGAACGTGTGTGTGAATGTGTGTGTGAATGTGTGTGTGTGTGAATGTGTGTGTGTGTGTGATGTGTGTGTGTGTGTGTGTGAATGTGTGTGTGAACGTGTGTGTGAATGTGTGTGTGAATGTGTGTGTGTGAATGTGTGTGTGAACGTGTGTGTGTGTGAATGTGTGTGTGAATGTGTGTGTGAACGTGTGTGTGAACGTGTGTGTGAATGTGTGTGTGAATGTGTGTGTGAACGTGTGTGTGTGTGTGTGTGTGAACGTGTGTGTGAACGTGTGTGTGAACGTGTGTGTGAATGTGTGTGTGAATGTGTGTGTGTGAACGTGTGTGTGTGACGTGTGTGTGTGTGAATGTGTGTGTGAATGTGTGTGTGAACGTGTGTGTGAATGTGTGTGTGAATGTGTGTGTGAACGTGTGTGTGAACGTGTGTGTGAACGTGTGTGTGAATGTGTGTGTGAACGTGTGTGTGAACGTGTGTGTGAATGTGTGTGTGAACGTGTGTATGGTTCTATGATTTAAAGCCTTAAAGGTGGAAAAGTGCTACATAAAACTCAGACCATTTGACCATAATTCTGCTCAATTGTGGGGAAAAACAAACATTTTTCTGGTCATAACTGAGATATTTCGAACTCTTATCATGTACCGTCGAACATTAAAACCACTTACCGTTCCGAGGGCCCGCGGGCGGGCCGTCGCCTTTTCTTTACAACTTTACAGCAATGTACATTCACTTCTGCGTCACCCACACAAACAATCTACACATCAAATGAAAGCTACGGATCTCATCTTTCCGAATATGTAAACCATTTTCACCTACAGTCACCACAGTGCTGTCAGGAAAGCCGTTTTTACAGAAAAGCCAAAAATGCCTATTTGGACTTCACTCACCTTTGAGGCTCTGGTTCTGTCAAACATCAACGTGTGTTTCCACAATATCGGTCTCATTCTTTCCGTAGAGGTCCAGAGAATATAATCCAGTCAAGAAATTATGTCCACAAAATAAGTTAGATCCTCCATGTCCAATCTGCTGCAGGAAAGTGAAATCTGCTCCGTCACGTTTTTTTGCATTTCTTTTGTCAATTTCAGGCATGTGTGTGAAAACTTCAGACAGCGCCAACTTTGTTCCTCCGTGATAAACAAACTTGCTAGCTTCTGATTGACACCAAGTTTGGCAATAAGGTGGGGGGTTGAGGGTCACTGGAGCCCCAGAACAGCGAATCAGTGCTACAGGTGACTGAAAGTGTACGCCCCACTCTCCCCCGTGTAGAATCATGTTACATCTCACACATTCAGTGACGTTTTCTCCTTACAGCCAATGAGCAGCTGAACACGAGGATGTGTATGACATGCCGTGGTTTTCTGTAAACAGACGGAGCAGGCCCAGTGCGTAACGAAAGTAAATGAATCACGGCTTTTCGTGCGTAAAGTGTGCGTAAAATGACGCACTGTGATTTTGCAACAGTTTTGCTTCTAAACACGACGAAACGGATGTGAAAAACAAAGGCAGTACGCGACGGAGGACACTGTGGATGTTTTGTACAAGTTATACCAGAGGCATCTCGGACCCGGAGCGGTCCGTGGCAGATTCCACGGTGGACTCAGAAGTGGAGGAGCATATTCTTTGATGGACTGGATGCTGTTCTGGATCGGTAAGCCTGGTTTATTCTGCTATTTACATAATTGTAGATAAAATATATCGTGTGTAATCAGTAGCATCACTTCTGTGCATAGTGGCATTGGAACCATGCGTCAGGCACATTTGTGTTTATCTGTATGAATTAGACTTCATTTGTCTATTGATTGAAAGGTGTGTTATTCTGCAGTTTACAGTATTGTAAGTAAAATTATAATATGTATATGATATGAAATATTACTTCACCCTCTCTCAATTGTGTTGTACTTTCTTGTCACTAATGTGTTTGTGTTTTTCTTTAGGCACATGGGTGATGTTATCAGATTCTCTCATCAGCTGTTACCAGGTTTTGCACAAAACAAAGAAATGGCATTTTGGCAAAGAACATTTTTTCACCATTTTGTGGACGAGCCATAATCATGTACAGTGAGCTTTTCACTGCTGTTTACAGTGTGTGTTTGTTCATTGTTTGCAGTGTGTGGAGTTTGTAAATATATATTTATTTTGACCCATACCCCTTGTTTTGACTATATTTCAATAAACAAATATGTATTTTATATTGTGTTTTGATATGCTATATAAATTTACATAAGTAATAGAGCAGCTCAGTGTGCAGATACTGATTCCTCTAAGTGTGAGCTTTCAGTAGAGCCCTCATTGATGTCTGTGGGTTGAAGCATTCAAAGCCTTTATTGCAGTGTTTTTCCAAACGTTCTCCAAATGTCTCCATTTGGAGAGGTTTGGATAAACTTGGATACATCAAAAGTCCCTCCATAAAACGCCTGGATTTAGTCATAATAAAATAAGTGTAAAAATCTCATTTTTTTATAGATTGACCTCAAATCTGAAATGTGAGAGGTCAACAACATTTTGGCATTGAAATATGGTGTATTTTTGTCCCCAGCTACCTACTGCAGCTTTCTTCCCTTAAGCATTTTTTACAAAAAAATTTAGGCGAGGATGAGAAAAATCATTTTTTATGTGTGTTCCAAAGTGTATAAATACTTACCAGACAAACTTACAGTGATTCTGACGCACCTGAGGGTAAAACTAGAGGATGTTACCTTTACAAAGACCCCAAACTTGTGTAAATAATACTTATGGTTAAAAAATAACATGTTTTATCATTTTAAGTTTTGATGGAGAGGTCAGAACGTAGGCAATTTCACCAAAAATACCCGGAATGGTAATTCTCTTTTTAACAGATGCCACAACCACAGGATAGAAGTATAAGAATAAGAATAAGTCATTTAAATAAGAATAAAAAGTCATTTAAAATAAGAATAAAAATTCGTGCAATAAGAATAAAGTGTCAAATAAGAATAAAGTGTCAACAGTGTTAAATAAATAAATAAAAAGATCAGCAACACAAAATCACAAAAATCACACACTATTTACATCTATGTACAAAGTGGAATATTGTAACATTATAACAAACACAAAACACAAAACCCACGCTGCGTTTTGTATGAGATAAAAGCTGCACATTGTTCGCCATTTAAAAAGAATATTTCTGTGAATACAAGTAACACTCAAGGTTACTACACAGAAAGTCTCTAAACATGTAAGTGCACGTATGTCCATGTGCACAAAGAACAAGGTCAGAGAAAATGGGGCTTTAAGCTGTGGCTGGTTCGCCTGAAGTGGCTGAAATGCTTTGACACACAAGAAAGGACAAAAACAGCACATCTTTAGAAGTTTTCCCCTCGTGCAGTTTGTAAAAAGAATATTTACTTAAGCTCTGCGTGTTTCTGTCTCAGTTCATGAGGACAAAATGCAACATTCTGAGGACTTTTCACATTCAAAGACGTCATATTTTGTTCTAATATCGCAGCAGCAGCTTGTAGTGTTCGTCTTCTGATCTGAAGGTTGGCGGTTCGACTCCAGCTCTTGACACTGACCCACAGGTTGCTGGTGTGACTCCACTTCCCACAGACGTCCCACAGGTGTACGCTGCTGTTCTGTCCTTGGATATGTGTGAATGGGTCAGCGGTTTCCTTGATTTAAAGCGCTTTGACTGTGCTGAAGGTGGAAAAGCGCTGACTTTTCCTCATTCTGAAACCCGTGGATAGGATGAGGTGATGTCAAACTCGCCAAACAAACCAAAAAAAATGAAAAAAAGGCCACGGAGTTAGCGTCCTCCATGTTGCCTCAGTGTGTCTGGATTCATTAAAAAGCTCATCTCTTTTTCATATTGTGAGTTACAGTTGGATAATATTTGCGACTGTGTGGACTTGGCCTTTAACTGTCTGTGTTCAGAAGAATGTGAAGAATGAGAGTGACATCACCACGAGCTCAGCCGGATGGCGGAGGTTTGGCTCTGGTTCACAAAGCTCTTTCTCTCCTCTGTGGATTCAACTGTACCAGAGACAACAACATCTCAGACAGGAACAAGGGCGGTTTAAGCGTTCATGACTCTATCCAAACGTCCTTTCTTTTCGAAATCGTGTTGTATGATTATTTTGTGAATGTTTTCGCTGTTTTAGACGCAAGAAGAATCACACTGAACTACATCTTTTCCTTAGTGTTATGTTTGAGTTTTGTTTCTCTGAGGCTGCGTTCAGATGTGCACAAACACGCTTCAAAATCTGGAATATTCTGAGACTAAACCCAGAACTAAACCTGGACTAGATCTGGGTGTTTTCAGTCTGATGTTGGTCAAATAAACACAAATACAGGGTGGCCCAAAAGTCACTGACACTTTAAAAAAACTCATAACTCTTTTGTTTCTAAATATTTTTCTTTTATTTTTTCAGAGCATTTAGAACGACTCTTCCGACATTAATCTGAGCAAATACAGCACCGAGGAACGAACCCTCATTGTACAGTGGTACTTTGAGTCACATGGGTCAAATTCACAAACCCAGCGGTGTTACCGTCGACATTTTAATGTGAGATGCCCCAAGAGTAAATGCCATTAAAGGAATAATAAGTGTTTTTCACAGACAGGGGGCAGTATGTGATCTCCACAGACCTGACTCGTCCTGATTTCTTCCTGTGGGTCTATCTTAAAGAAAAGGTGTTTGTGAATAAACCTCAGACAATAAACCACTTCAAACATAATATCAGGATCAAATAAGAGACATGAGCCGGAAATGTAGGTCATTTTTACTTCCCCTAGTTTAAGTAGTGATAAGTTCAAGTGTAAGTGAACAATTATACCCCAAAATCTGGGAAGGTTCAGTTTATCTACTGCTACAATTTGGTGAGTATAACTTAAGAATTATAGGAGCTACTGAAGATTTAAAAGTGTCAGTGACTTTTGGGCCACCCTGTACAACTGGTCAAAGTGGTAAGAGCAGAGAAGAAGCAGAGAAAAGCTAGAGAACAGGACCAAACCAGGATTAAATCAGGACTTGAAGAGTCTCTATACCTTTACTTTTAATCACTTACAAATAAAAACATGCACAAGCTTTGAAAACTGTTGCGATGCTAATGTACATTTCTGTTGGCCCTTTGTTTAACCCAGATGCGCTTCCTAAACCAACCACTCCATCATACTGTGACAGGAGCAGCACGGGGGGCGGCTGGAGATGTGACTGCAGTGTCTGGAATGTCCCGCAGTATGGCATTAAATCGATAAAAAGGACAGATCCACAGAATTATTGAATACATGAGATTTTAATATGAGGCCAAATACAACCAGTGCAAAATACATTCTGTAAAATCTAAAAACACAAAAAAAGTTACACATTTGTCTGCAGTTATTCGTTTGGAAGCCTTTGCGTTCACAGTACACTTTGTAATATGTTCATGTGCATAGACCATTCCCTTTAAAACACATTAAAACAGATATAATATCAGTTTATGTCACTCAAAGATAAACTTTCAAATAAAAATGACCAAAACATTTCAAAATAAAAGTCTATTTACAGATGAAGCTTTGGTCCCATTACATTTACATACAATGAGCTTGAAGAAACATTTAAGGCTCAATATTATCTCGAAAACCCGAGTTCAAGGGCGTCATGTTGTAGTGTCGTCCATTAAAATCGCTGAAATGTGAATGACTCATGTGTTTGTTGTGTGACGAAAATCTGTCAGTAAGCAGTGAGTCATCTGCACTGTTGAAATGAATTATAATGAAGTCTTTTTCTTTGACCCTACGCAGCCTCTCAACAGTCCCACATCAATGGATTATATAAAACAAGCCGTGTCATTAAGTTAATTACGTGTAAATGGTGTGACTGGAGTTTTACAATATAATGTGTATAATTAGTCGATGTACATTAATGCTTAAGTGGCCCAGGAGTGGTCCATGGTGCAAAAGGTTTCAAAGGTCGTCATCTGGACAGTGTGTGGCGTGTTTCCTCTGACCAGCGCTTACAGATCAATAATGGTTTCTGTAAGTCCACTGAAGCCTTGTACTACTTGTAACTATTTAAATATAGCTGGATTACACTTCGAAGTTCATCGCCGTGAGTTTTCCAGTTTGATTTTGATATAATTTTCCTTGTGTAACTAAAAACTCGTCTTTTTGGTCAATAGTTTAGGTCGTATCTCTGGGTTTCGGATCCCAAAGCCAATAAGATTCACTGTATTACAGATGAAGGGCAGCAGCATGAACATTATTAAAATGCAGATTTGTGTTGTGATACAGTGAGTTTTTGAGTCTAGTCCAGGGGAGTCCAAACTTTTCTCATTAAGGGCCACATATAAAAACACAGACAAAGCCGAGGGCCGATTGAGGGCCATAGACCGGTCGCCGATACAGTGAATACTTCAAATCTGTGTGATTATTACAAGTTTGACTGAACCTCTCGACCTTTGCTCATGCTACATCCTCAATGGGACACATTCAATACTTGATACGGGCTTGTTAAAGTAGATTTTCCGAAATATACAGTAAAAAGTACTAGGCCACAGTTTGAGCAGGCCAACAATTTTGTAAAATGAGGAAAATCTGGCTCTTGACCCTCATTTTTTTGAGATTATTACTATTATCTGTGTATATGTGTATGTATGTATTTGCTGTTTTGTCAAGTAAAGCTAATTTACTTTGTCATTTTTTCAATAATATTTGACACAAAATAAACTTTTTATCTTTTTTTTCCTGTAAAAATCTCTTCTGTACATTATTCTTTGTCAGTATCTGTCAGTATTTACCGGCCTCACTCAGTCCACATATTTCGGGCTGGGCGATATCGTGATAAAAATCGAATCGTGAGCTCATCCCTGTGACGATATACTATTTTTGAGAACTAATCATACCGTGATTGAGTACTTCTCTCCTCCTACTGGCCTTTGTAAGATTCTTTCAGTCTTTAGCGCCAAAAAAACAGGATATCTTTAGTATTTTGATGTACTTTTCTCATGTATTTGGTGTTTATTCTGATTGTACTTGGTTTTTTTTCGCTCTTAACCCTCACTTTGCTCAGCTGAAGTTGTTTAAAATGTGTTATTAATACTGTATATATAGAAATAAACTTGAATTGAGTAAAAGGTGGAGAGAAGAGAAGCGTGAACTCTCAGCAGGAGCGGCTGACTTTTGTTCCATAATCTGGATCTGGCTCCATGAAAGTAGTGAATTTTTTGGCACATCGCCCTCCCTTCGTACAGATGACCACTAGCTGTCCTGCTGGCTCTGTATCATCCGGAGCTTGGTCTTCAGTCCCTGGTGGTAGGACGTGAGGCTGCTGTGGTCCTCCTTCAGTTTGCTGTGCTCCTGGATCAGGTGGGAGGAGGTCTGCTGCTCCCTCTGCTCCTGCTCCAACTCCAGAGTCAACTCCTGCCTGGACAAAACATCAGAACATCAAGTATGGATCTCAAACATTTCACACCAACTACCACCAAAGGAAAGAACTGGCTTTTTGGCTTTTTACCACCAGATCTAAACCACGTACTGCATTTTCTGGACGATAAGTGTCATTTTTTTCATAGTTTGTCGGGGGCGACTTATCCTCAGATGCGACTTAAATGTGAAATGATTCAAATCTATAATGTCACATGTTGGTTCTTGTCACAGTCGAGGCTCTAGACTTGGACCAGTATCTCCTCCTGAACCACTGAACATTTAACATTTACACATTAACAACATTTAAAAAGACTCTGAGAAAGACCAAGAACCTGAAGAATTCAGTGGAGTTTTGTTGATCTTCGACACTGAGGATGAAGAGTCAGTTGATTTGTGATTTGGAGTGAGCCAGAGTTTGTGATTAACTGTTAATATCTTACATTAACAAACCAGACACGTGTCAGTTCTGTCTGTGCTTCAGCTGAATAAATATAAATGTGTTATTTTAGCGTGATGCACTGATATTCACCCTGTTCTTCCACATTTTATTCTTATTATTATAACTCGCCTTTAAAGATAAAATGTCCGTTCTTGGTCTTAGATTTTGTAAAATAAATTTTTGCCCAAAAATGTGTAATTTTATTTTTTTTAATATATATTTTTTGGCTGGTGCGACTTATACTCCAGAGCGACTTACAGTCCACAAAATATGGGCTATAACAGGACTATTCCAGGTCTAATCAAGGGTAACCCAGATCTACAAGTGGACCACATCATTTCCACGATAGTTCTAAACAAAAAAATACCCAAAAGAGGAAATTAAGTTTGAGAAACACTGATATAGATAAACTATAATGTAAATGTCATTGTTTTGTAGCTACGGCGGCTGCAGCGCATCGTCCCGTCACATTTATTTCACTTCATTCTTATGTCCTTGCTCACGGTTTTGTTCGTTGGCTAAGAGGTTGTAGGTATCCACTGACAATTGCCCCCCAGGGACCTAATAAACCAGTGACGTTCAAGATTATGATGAAGCTTTTTGAATAGATATAGATGGATGAATTTCTTTACTGCAGAATCGTGGAATCGTCCAGAGTAAAAAAAACCTATAACAAACATATGCCCAGTGACACGACGGTAATCTTAAAGTTACGGTGCACTTTCTTGGCCCTGTAGGGAACTTTATCCTCTGCGTTTGACGATGATTAAAGTTAGAATCAGCCTCCAGTCAGTGTAACGTCCCCATAATTAACACAAATCTTCTTAACTTACTTTTTCCGAACGAAGTGTGCGATCTCGGCCTGGATTTTTAGATACTCCTGGACCATCCTCTGGTGCTGCTCAAAGATCGCCATGGACTCTTTGGAGTTTGGACATGGGGTCAAAGGCTGTGGGAGGAATTATGGTCAAAACATTAATAAAACAGTATTTAAATAATGACTAAAATGATAAGATATGATTATTGGCGTGTACCTGCAGCTGGATGTCCAGTCTGAGGTTGGCCATGGCCGTGTCCAGACCATTTGTAGCTGAACGCAAAGAAAATATACTTGAGACAGTTATATTTGAGACAGTTTAGTAAACATGTATTAATAGTTACACAAGCAATGTTTGACTGCACAGCTCTGCCCTCTAGTGACGTTTACTGAGAAGTGCAGTCAGGTTTACAACAGTTTTTGTCTGTTAAAAGATTGAAATTGACAGTTTAATGAATTGTGTGAATTTATTTTAGCATGTTATTGTATTAAGGAATAAAAAAAAACAATCTGTTATAGGTCTCAATAGGAAAAAAACATAACTTGCCTTCAGGAAATGTAATAAAGGAGTTAAATTGTGTACAAGTGAAGCCAGTTATACTTTTTTATCATGAATACAATACACTACGTGGACAGAGATCCTTATTTAATCGCTGTATATTGCAAATAGTTGCACGAAAATCATAATAATAATTTTAAAAATCTATATATGGGCTATACTGACAAAGAATATCTTGATTTGATTTGACGATGTTCATACAATGTTATAAGAAACATGTTAAAATGTTCCTCTAAATGTGGTTGCTGTATTTTTATGAATTTATTTTTATATAAATTCTAAGTGAAAAGGCTCAAATGTGAGTTAAATGTTTTTCTTATAGCCTCAATGATACATAGACATTCTTATTTCGTACGTCTTCAAAACGACAATACGATTCCACCTCGTTTTCGATATATATCTCTTCTGTGGAGTGTGCTGTAAAATATAAAGTAAAAATATTCGCTCTGTGTGTCTCAGAAGTGACTCGGGATTAAACTAGGTCCCATAACCAATTGAAATCCACTCATCCATTGAACAGTCCATTAAAAGGTGTCATTTGCATGTTTATGACCCTCCTGGGGTCCTGGTCCTACCTGGAGGGCTGATAGACATCCTGAGCTCTGATTGGCTGGAGGTGGCTGCAGGGCTGGTGCAGTGGGTGGGGCTTTGTGAGCGCTGGCTGTCCACACTAGAGACTCGAGATAGACTGGTCCGAATGGTCGTGGCCTGAAGAAAAAAGGATTTTAGCAAACGAGAAATACATCGAGACAGGACATCAGCGAAGGAATATGTTAATTATAGTGATATTTTGTAATAACTTCCAAGTAAAAAAAAAAAATGAATGAATAAATATATATTATCGGTATATACCTATAGTTAAAATGATCTGTAAAATAAAATAACCTATATAAAATAATCTCTCCCTCTGTCCTCTGCCCTCCTTCTCTTTCTCCTTTCCTCAATCTCTCCTCCTTAAATTGGTAAAACCGTTGGATTTTATATTTTCAACAATTTGCGTATATACCGTTTCTCAATTGTATCGATTTTAAATGTTGCACAGTTGCAGTCTAGACAAATAATTCTTTAAAAAAAAAAGTTTTTAATCAAAAATCTGAATCAGATGGTCATTGCTGGTGGTGTAAATATATGGGTTTAATATGAAATCAGTGGCTTTTCCTGGTCATTTATCAACTACCAGTTCATTTCAAGTGTTTTTACGTTGTATATTTTGTATTTCCTTTACCTTAGCGGGCCAGAACTGCAGTGGGAATTTGTTCTCAAAGCTTTTCAGTGTCTCCTCTCTGCCTCCAGACGTCCTGTAGTCACCGGTGTCGTCACTTCTGTTGCTGCTGATGGTGCAGTCTGCATACGAACCTGCAAAACAAAACAAAAACTCCGCTTAAAATGCAACAATTATACTTATTTTACACATATTGTGCTACAGATGCTATTGTTTAAAAAATAACTTGCTGCTTGTCACTAGGAATTGACTTTACACTGTATTTTGTTGAAGTTAGCTATTGTGCACAGGTCATTTCCTTAGTGGATCAATTCTGTTTAAGTTTCAGATGTGCACAAACACCACTTCAAAACCTGGAATAAACCTGGACTAGATCAGGATTAAACGAGGACCAAACCAGGATTAAATCAGGACTTGAACAGGACCAAACCAGGATTAAACCAGGACTTGAAGATGTCTTAAATTCTACACCAGGACCGGGTTCAAACAAGGACCAAACCAGGTGAAGAATGCAGCTCAAATCTAAAACGTCACACGCAGGGCAGCACACATGGAGCTCTGTAGTAATCATAGCTGCGATTACCTGTGCTCGTGGCTGATGAAGAGCCACTTCTGTTTCCAGATGAATAATGTGAGAGTTTAAGAGGTTCTTCAGAGCCGGGGAAATACTGCAAAACACAATACGGTAATTACAGGTAGAATACTGTATTGTTATGTCAATATAGCACAGCCAATTGGGGTTATTCAGCCAATGATGAATGATCCAATTTCAAGTAGATTCAAGTATATTTTACATTATACTCAATGTAATTAATGGCTTTTATGGCATTATTACAGCATAAAAGGTTTAAGTTGTCAGTTATAATTATGTTAGTGATGCTTTTCCCTTTTAACTTTATGACATCTACACTGTTTTGTAGCTATAAAACAAGTAATAGTCCATTAATATAAAATCACATCTCCAAATCTCTGTGCAGTCCATTTACACTTATTTTTGAGCATCAAACATGTTCATTATTGGAGTATATTTTGGTAATCATAGTTTGTCACTGTCCTGAATTTCACTTTTGTCTGAGGACCATAAATAAACCAGACCGTGCTCGTGTCGTACCTTCATGAGGCTGCTCATGGTGCTGCGGACCTCCTCCATGGAGGGCCTGAGGCTGGGCTCTTTGTCCCAGCAGCGCGTCATCAGGGACTCGATGGGCTCTGGCAGGTCTTTGATGAGAGGCGGCCGAGTGCCTAAACAGATTTTACATTTGAATATCTCAAAATGTGCATAAATGTGGACTCCGCCAGGGCTGCTCTTTGTCACCGGTTCTGTTCATTATATTTATGGACAGAATTTCTAGGCGCAGTCATGGGCTGGAGGGGGTCTGGTTCGGGAACCACAGGATCTCATCTCTGCTGTTTGCAGATGATGTTGTCCTGATGGCTTCTTCGAGCCAGGACCTGCAGCAGGCACTGGGGCGGTTTGCAGCCGAGTGTGAAGTGGCAGGGATGAGAATCAGCTCCGCCAAATTTGAGGCCATGGTTCTCGACCGGAAAAAGGTGGTTTGCCCTCTCCGGGTGGGTGGGGAGTCTTTACCTCAAGTGGAGGAATTCAAGTATGTCGGGGGTAAAGAAGGAGCTGAGTCGAAAGGCAAAGCTCTCGATTTACCTCAGTCTATGTTCTGCCCTCACCTCTGGTCATGAGCTCTGGGTCATGATCGAAAGGACAAGATCGCGGATACAAGCGGCCGAAATGGGTTTTCTCCGCAGAGTGGCTGTGTGCTCCCTTAGAGACAGGGTGAGGAGCTCAGTCACACGGGAGGAGCTCGGAGTAGAGCCGCTGCTCCTTCACGTCGAGAGGAGCAGCTGAGGCTCGGGCATCTGCTCTGGATGCCTCCTGGACGCCTCCCTAGGGAGGTGTTCTGGGCATGTCCCACCGGGAGGAGGCCCCGGGAAAGACCCAGGACACGCTGGAGGGACTATGTCTCTCGGCTGGCCTGGGAACACCTTGGGGTCCCACCGGAGGAGCTGGAGGACGTGTCTGGGGTGAGGGAAGTCTGGGAGTCCCTGCTTAGACTGCTGCCCCCGCAACCCGGCCCCGGATAAGCGGAAGAAAATGGATGGATGGAAAATGTGCACTATGAACTTTTCTGGTGCAGTTTCTGCCACCTGTTTGTCTCCGTGGAGAGATTTTTGCAGTGGTGTTTCCATGATCTGATATGAATCATTCATGTACTTCTGCACCTCCAGCTGTTTGATTGTTTATGATCATGAGCACTGATGTGGTTTAAGCTGAAAGCCATTTCCTCTAGTATTTTGAGAGGAAGTGGTTTGAATCTATTGCAAATACATTTGTCTTTTTCTGGTATGAATTATGAACCAACATGATATTAGTCTTTTTAAACTATAGCACATCCAAAAATGCTAATTGTTTGTATATTTATTTACTCTTCTTCACAGTAAAAGAAAACTGGAGAAAAAGTTATACTGTGCAGAAGAGAAAGTACAACACCTGAACTAGTACTTTTTAATCTACATAACATCATTAAATTGATAAAATGAACATGCAAAAATTGAAGAGATAATGCTGCAGTGAAGCCTGATCGATCATAAAACACTGACACGTCGTAGGAGCAGCACTGACCTCTGTGAACAGCCCACATGATGCAGAACGCAGAGCCTCCGATCTCGTCAAACGGTTTCTTTCTGGACAGAACCTCCCACAGAATAATTCCCCAGGAGAACACATCACACTTCTCACTGTAGTTACTGCCTAAAGAAGGAAAACAGCGTTATGACGTTACAAAGCTCTAATTCAACTATTTCACATGATCAAGTTAAAATACAAATTAAGTTCAAATATCTTTCGGCGTGATCCCTCAGTCGTGCAGGTCTGATTCATAACAAAAGAGAAATAAAATCTGCAGTGAAACGTCTTCAGTCCCACATTTTGTCCAGATGACAGATTTTATTTCTCTTTTGTCATTTTAAATCAACTTCAAGTACTCAAAACATATTTTAATCAGCTCTTTTGCAGCTTTTTTTGTTAGTTTTTAATATAATCCGGGTATGAGAAGGAAGAAGAAACGAACTGTTCCCATGGCAATTATCAATTTCATGTCATATATTTGGAGTAGTGTTTTAAAGGCCTCAAAATGTCGCCTGAACAGGAAGTGAAAACCCATGAATAGACCCAGTACTAGATGATCTAATTAGCAAATTCCAAGATTTAGCAAAAGCATATTGTAGATCTTATGTAGTACAAGACAATACTACTACAGAGTAAAAGAAAGTCACCACTACTACAATAATGATGGTCTTTAATTCAACTTTACAGAGCCTTTTGCCTAAAAAAGCCACTTTTCAGTATTGAGATTTGGTTAAAACTCACCTTCAAAAACCTCTGGTGCCATCCACGCTGCGCTGCCTTTATTATTGGTCATGTAAGTTTGAATGTCACAGGCTGTGCCAAAATCACAGATCTTCAGGACCGTCCCACGAGACACGAGCAGGAGACTGAAACAGAACGGAACAAATGAGAGAAACCCAAAGCAGCCACCGAGCGCTCGGATAAACACACCCCAGATATGTCCCGTTACTGTAAAACATGTGCTAGTTTCAGACAGTCTCACAGTGATGTTCTTTTATGAAGTTTATATTTCTGGAAAAAAGGAAATCTGGAAGGTGAATTGCCTGGCGTTGTTAAATTGGTTTTGTAACTAGATCTGCTACTGATAATTTAGTAACTTTTTTTTTTTTTTTTAAATGAGTCACCTAGTCAAACAATTAGACAATTATTTTCAAATTAAATGTCTTACAAATTGGCAGATAGTTAGCCAGAACACCTCATCTGTTTGTTAATCATTGATACTGAGCATTTAATACCAGATCACATGATGCATAAGGATAAGGACGAGCTGCATCAAAACTGAGACGAGGCTTTTAGCTGTTTTACTTCACAAAAATGGAACAAACGCCAAGGAAAATCAAAACTGAATTCACTGGTGACACAATCGCAATTGAATAATCTGGTAACGAACTTTTATACACACACCTGCTCCTGTTTTTAATGTTTTATATGGACTCACATACTAGTTTTGTTTCTTTTTTCTGCTTGTAATGTATTTTAAAACAGGCACTCATGAAAAAAGAGCCAAAGTTCTCCCACTAATCACTGCTGCTCCGACACAAACTAAATCAAATGTTCATGTTGTTAAACACGTTGACAGAAGTAAACAGTTTCTCTTGTATCACTACTACACATTGTGAAACTCGTCTCATTCACACGTCTTACTTGAGTGGTTTGAGGTCTCGGTGGATCAGAGCTTTGGGTTTCATGGCGTGCAGATAAGCCACCCCCTGTGCGCACTGCAGACACCAGCTCATAGCGTGGGCTGCTGTGTAGTGAGGCTGAGGATCGGCACTGTGCAAGACTGAGGAGAGAAACAAAGAGGAAAATCAGATCTACATAACCTCAGTGCAGATCTTTGAACGAGGAACTGTCCGTCACTCCTGGACAGTGGACACATCTGCAGCCTGTTCTGTTTGGTTCTTTCAAGGCGTTTTTTTTTTTTACATAAAGTGTATTCTGTCTGCTTTCTGTTACATAAGAGGTGGAAAACATATAGGACATTTTGATAGTATTGCAATTTGTGTTCTAAAGATATGCAAAATCATGACACATCAGGCACATGTGGTGCACTCTCCCAAACAAGGGTAGAAAGTGATATTTATGACTTTTGTGGTACAGTTTTTTTTACACATTTTAGCACAAGGTTAATCTATATAGTAATCGAGATAATGCAAAAAAAAAAGTCTCAAAATGTGACCCGCAGCTCTCTTTGGGAACGGCATTAAAATTATTGTTGTTGTGAATAAGTTTGTTGCAATTGCAAAAGCATAATTTTGAGAAAATCAGTTCTACATTTGGCCAGAGCTTAGACGACCGGCTGCTCTGATTTCTAAACAATTGATATTGGCATGACCACACTGGACGTTATAAAAGGCAAACTGACCAGTCTCTACTACAGAGGAAGTAGTTTAATACAAGTATATGGTGTGAATACAAAAGATGATACTGTAACACAATTTTGAGAGTATGTGTGTTATAAGATAAATGCAAATATAATGATTAAACTACTTTGTAAAACAGTATTATAACAATGTCTATAATCACTCCTAATGAAAGTCAGAACATTTGAACAAATCACTCCTATTCTCAAATCACTGCACTGGCTCCTGTTTCATCCCAGATCGGAACAAAATCCTTCTGCTGACCCACAAATGCATCACTGCTCAGGCACCACTGAATCTACAAGACCTGATCACTTTACAGACTCCAAACTGCAGCCTCAGATCCTCGGGTGGCTCCTTCAAGTCCCCCCCATGAGGCTCCGCACAACTGTTCAGCTGCACCATGACTCCGGACCTGCCTCCTGCCCAGAGCCACAGAGCCGCACAGAGCCGCACAGAGCCGCACAGAGAGCAGCACAGAGCCGCACAGAGCCGCACAGAGCCGCACAGAGCCGCACAGAGCCGCACAGAGCCGCACAGAGCCGCACAGAGCCGCACAGAGCCGCACAGAGCCGCACAGAGCCACACAGAGCCAGGACTTTTTTAAAGCTAATCTAAAGACCTTGTTATTTAGAAAAGCTTATTGTTGATGTCTTTTTTTAACATTTAGCAGTTAAGTATTGGTTTAAAGTTCTTGTTTTATTGTAGCACGCTGAGATTCTATGGAATGAAGAGTGAATTATAAATAAAATGTATTATTATTATTACTTACGGTTGTGTAATGAGCCACATTCTGCATATTCCATCACCAGACATACCTAGAAGTAAATAAATACAAAACAATTACAGTCCAAGCATTACAAACAGTTAAGACTACTGGCCTAATATTAGCGGTCAGTGTATCGTGTTTGTTATAACACCTCAGCCGACATGCAGCCAGTTTTGTAATCATCAGGAAAGAATATCACTACATTATAATAATAAATGAACTAATAAAATCTAGTGACAAATGCTGTGAACTCACTGGGTTATTACAGGAGCCATAGAGCTTTACAATGTTGGGGTGATTCACTCTGGAAAGCTGCCGAAGCTGAAAAGTATTGCAGATAATTAACAGTAGTTTATGGTAAATTGCTGAAAATATATGGACTAATAAACTTGAATGTAATCTGCACCTCGACCAGGAAGGCGTTCTTCTCATTTTCACTCTCTATTGTTTTGATGGCCACGTCTTTTCCTTTCCACACAGCTTTGAAAACCACCCCGAAAGTCCCTCTGCCGACAACCTGCAGCAACACAGGAATAAAAGTGATTTATAATGGAAAATACACAGTCAATAAACGACAGATGGTTCTAATAGGAACAACAGTGAGCAGTGATTAAGTGTAACTGTTGCTATCTTGTTCAGCTCTGTGGTCTATGTGAGCTGTACTGGAAGGCGTTCATTACTTAGATCATTGTTGGCATAGTCACTAATTATAAACAGGCAGAAGCAGATCACTGGAAAACTTGAGTAATCAAATAACCTTTTATAATAGATCCAATTTCCTCCCAATAAAGCCAATACTATGACTATGTAACTTACACATGTTGACATTAGAACTATTATTTAATATAGGCACATTCTGAAATCCAGTCACTGTATATTCTGTGGAACAATGGCCAAAAAGCAGCCAAAGAACCACACACTGCGCATTAAGATTAACAGCAGGACTAAAAGTAGCG
Organism: Periophthalmus modestus; assembly: GCA_019594935.1. NCBI lineage: Eukaryota > Metazoa > Chordata > Actinopteri > Gobiiformes > Gobiidae > Periophthalmus > Periophthalmus modestus. The sequence goes on from JAIEZT010000068.1 coordinate 2,989,240, forward strand.
CAGACAGTCTGTGCTGTGATTTATTACAGGACCATAATAATCTGGTGTCCCAGTTTTCCTAGAAATGGGGGTCGAGTGGAAACAGCGCTTAGGGCAGGGCTGTCTCTGCCTCTGTCTCTGGGGTTCCCCAAAACAAAAACACGCAGCAGTTTTGGACATTTTATCCAAACGGCGCGTTTGCTTCATGTTGAGTTAAATCCAGCTCTAAATAACATGTCCAATCATAACTGGTGTGTGCGTTCATAAGTTTACCGCCTCCACTTGGATGTCTTCATACTGAATATCCTCGAACAGACAGGCAGCTGCGGTCTCCACCATGGCACCACCCGCGCACCACCCGCGGCTGCGCTCAGGCGGTGCAGGTTAAAGCCGAGGCTTCTGTGGCGTTTGTCCGGACAAAGAGATGCGCAGAGAAGCTGCTTCTTCCTGATAAACTGCCGTTTCTCATCTGTTGCTGTGAAATCAGGAAGTAGCAACCGGAGAGCTGCAGCTGCGTCTTTACGCACGTCTTTACGCACGGCGACGTGGATTACGCACAGCGCGCGTGTCACGACGCGAGGCACGGGGACAGAATATCAACATTTGCACTATTCCTGTCACTTAGAAGAATGTCTTTATAACATTATTAAAGCTCAGTTGTACAGCACGGAGCCGGATGAACGTGTAGAGCTGAAGGACGACTTCAGTGCAGATGTGTGGATCTCTGCCGCCGCGTGGGGGCGACACCTCCCCACTTTCCAACAAGAACATGACCAACTGTTTCAGAGGCTCAGACCAAATGTTTAGTTTCACTTTAACCCAGTTTAGGCTGAACACTTTTGCATTAATTTGATAAGATTATTTCATTTACTTTTGTCAAATTGATTTCACGTTTCTTTATATCCACAGCTCTCTTCATCTTTTCAGCCCAATTTATTCAATTTAACATAGTCTTACAAATGAACAATGCCATTTATTTAAGCATCTCAGTGACACTTCCCTAAAATATTTATTTATATATAACCCTCCTCCAGAATGTGGCCTCAGTGCAGGTCTTTGTCCTGAGATCAAAAATGTGCTTTATTATTATTATTTTTTAAACATAATCTATATTTATTTTCTGACAGACTCACAACTTTGAACACTGGCAGTAGTTCAGAATAAATACACACAGAACATCATTACAACATTGTACAGTAACATAAACTTGTGCAGCAGCAGCGTTTTCAGCAGCGTTTGGGTCCAGTGGTCCAGAGCAGGAGTCCGAGTTCTTTTAAATCTCTCCACTGTCTGTAAAGTGCATGTTACTCCTTTAGTTTAGAGACAGGTCTCTCTCGGCTCGAGTCAAACTGGTTTAGTTTTCTCTGTTTCCTTCGGTTCATTTTGGACATGTCTTTATCAAACACCTCTCCAGATCTCAGGGCAGACACGAGGTCATCAAACTCCCCGCTCCGGTGACCATCCTCGTTCACTTTGGCTTTCTTCTCTCTTTCTCTTTTCAGCTAAAAGAACGGAAATAAAGACATGATCAGCATAGTATAGCTGATTAATACTGTGTTATTTATAGCATGAAGCTCAAGTAAGTGTCACGTCACTTCACACAAACATTACTAAAGTAGACCTACAAGTACAAAGTAGTGGGTATAAGAGTAAAAAGTATTTGAGGACACCACTGCTCAAGTCAGAGTAACTGTAAATGTAACTAATCTGATGAACATAAAAACAAACATTGCACAAAATCTAGTATTTTGGACCAAAAGAGATAAACTAAATACTATCTGAGGGAGCAGTGCAAGACCTACAAGTGTTCAGATTATTTTATATTTTCAACATAAGGTTTTTGTTGGTTGGGGGACTTTAACTATAGTAAGAGCAAAGTTTCCCTGCACAATTATAATCCACAAGTTGGAGCAAAAGTGCAGTGTCAGAACATTAAAGGCCTATTAAGTACAATTTTATATTAACAAAAAAAAATACTCTAAACTGTAGGAGCAATTGTAGCTGAGCAGTACAACTCTGTCACTAACAGAGAGTCAGGGAAATAACTGAAGAAACATGTGCAGCAGGTTAAAAAATATTAAGAGAAGCTGACAGGACTTTTGTGTAGTAATTAGGTTTCCGAACAAGACAAGTGGTTGGACTAGTTATGTAATGTATAGTTTGGAGCAGGAGTGTCAAACAAACCTGGCAGGTGAAAAGAAAATAATTTATCTTTGAAGAGTAGTTGATAATTCAAGTTTTAAACGTTTTCAAGTAGGGAGCATTGAAGCATGTTTTTACAATAGAACATTCAGTTTAGAAGATTTGGATTTTCTGTTACCGTCGCCTCCATCAGAGCTCGCTTCTCTTCCTCCTCTTTGCGTTTTATCATATTCTCGTTGTCCTGTTTGGCGTCTGAGAACGACGTCATGAAAGAGTCAAAAATCCCAAAAAACTCATCGGGCTGCATGGTGGAGGAGTCCTCTCCGAAGTGCCTCAGCGCCTTGGCACACTGACAGAAAAAAAAAGGTTTAAGATTTGACATTTTAATGAAGCTCAATCCAACCAGGTTCCCACATCGAGACAATATCACTGTCACCAGATCTCATCAGGGCCGTGCAAGAAGAGCAACTGTAATCGAGATCGAGATTCAGTTATTTCTAATTTTCTATGATATTCTTGGGTCTTTTTAATCCAGAGTTCTACAACCAATGTTCTGTCCTCTGTCAGAACAATACATTTCACTATTGCAGATGATTAATATTATCATTTCATTTCATTTCATTTCATTTCATTTCATTTCATTTCATTTCATTTCATTTCATTTCAATTCAATTCAATTTAATTTAATTTAATTTAATTTAATTTAATTTAATTTAATTTAATTTAATTTAATTTAATTTAATTTAATTTAATTTAATTTAATTTAATTTAATTTAATTTAATTTAATTAATTTAATTTAATTTAATTTAATTTAATTTAATTTAATTTAATTTAATTTAATTTTTATTTATTTATTTTTTTATTAATTATTTATTTTTTGTTTTGTGAATCATGATCTATTAATGTGGGGAAAAATATGATTGATTGCTTAGTGCTATTTCCCAGCACTACCTCTCATCCAGTTACATAGTATAATTCTTGATAAATAAATAAATAAATCTCACCAGTTCTTTGGCCTCCATGAGAGACTCCTCCACCTCTGAGAAGCTGAAGGTGGCCACGGTGATGAACTGGCTGACCACAGGGATAAACTTATCCTTAAACTTATCCACTGTGCCCTGGGACGACTGAGACTGCTGGTGCTGGAGCTCCTGAAATAATAAGAAACATGCAGAAAATAACTATCTGCAAATCTTTAAAAAATCTTTAATAAAGTCTGTATATTTTTGTGTGAATTTCATACCGATTCAACAATCTTCAGACCAGATCTTAGGCTCCCGATCTCTTTTTCCAACTCTGTCATACTGGAGAGAAAAAGACATAATAATAGTGCCATGGTAGTTTTATTAAATATAGAGAATACAGACACATTTTACTCTAAGGAAATGAATTGCTAATATTGAAATAAAAGATTGACATAGACAATATTAACAATAGTAAAGCCCGCCACACCCTGCAGGATTTTTCAGTCTTAAACGATTTTTAAATGTGCGACAAAAAACGAAGACCACAGACATGAGGAGAATCACATGAGATTTTAAAGCTCAAAGACTGCAACAAAGAGGCCGCACACCACAAGCTACAAGTCAAAACTATAGCACGCCTCATGTTAGCTGGTTCCTGTCTACAGTAAAAGGACTTGCTTCGAGACTTTAAAATGTTCCAGAGCATTGAACTTTTGCTTTAGATGCAAGTCAAAACTGTGTAATTATTATTTGTGAAATGTGGTGCAACAAAGAGACACACAAGAATCTACTCTCGCCTACTTTTTAAAGAACGCTGCTGTTTTGTGGACTGGGTGTTGTAATTCTAATAGATAATATGGATGAGATCGCTGCATTTTAACTTTAAAACTTTACAATAAATGAGTAATAAAGTCGCCTGATCATTGTGGCTGTTTCCTGAGTTTGTATCTTTGCCTTTGAGCCCGTCACTCCGCCTGCCCCTGACGCTCTGTTTTATAAGCTGTTGGTTACGTTTCGTGGTTCTGATTTGACAGAGCAGCTCAGAGTTGCACTGACACAACACACATGAGGAGTACAGAGGGTTAAAGATCACGTATGAAGATCCAAAGTCAGGTCACGCCTCTGAAATCAGGGTAAATCCGAGGGGTTAACGGGTAAATTATCCTGTAGTGTGAGGTGGTCTTTAGCTCTGCATGATAACGATTGAATCCATTTTGTAATAAGTTAAATGTGCTTTGGAAAATAAATGACATTTTCAGTCCTTACACTGGCATCGGCTACTTTTGAGAATTCGTAGACACTTAAAGAATTAGTATCAGATCTGAAAAAGCTGGATCGGTGCTTCTTTATATCGTGGGAACAACACTAATGGCAACATATAACAGAGGAGAAACGTCACTTTTTAGTTTAGATTTGGTTTAGAGACTTACTTGACTTTAGCGGCCTCTGGCACATCTTTTAAATCCTCATGGAATGTCATCACTTTTGGATATTTCTGCTCCAACACAGTGATAAGATAATGGAGGAGAGTGACGCTTCTGTAAAACAAAACATTTAAGATAATCATTCACTTTACAACAACACATATCTGAGCCGAAGTATCTGAAGGGGTTGCATACTTGTCAATGCTGGACTTGGTGTCTGCGATCTTGTTGAGACTGTTGATCCTAAATCCATATGCGTTCCCTCTTTGTCCTTTGTTCATGTAGTTTCCAAAAGCCAGAACTATTTCTAGAAGATGTCGCAGTGAACCGCTCCTCGTCACCTCCCGAGACGCTAGACTCAGAGCTGGGAAACAGAAACAATATGATGTGTCACTAATTTATACTTTTGAGGGTAATTGTTATGGTGGATAAGTCACATGATAAGATAAAGCCAAAATAATATAGATAGAACAATGAAAAAAGCAGGATATAAACTACATCTACAGGAATATAGAGCTTAAAGGTCTTATATTCCGCAAAAATTGACTCTTGTGAGCTTTAAAGTATGTTATAATGCTGTGACCTCATCCTAAACAGACCTGAAGTTGTGTTTTGTTTCATTCACACATGTTTGAGTAACATTTTATTATTAATATGTCAATATCTCCACAGCTCAAAATGCTCTGTTCCACCTGGTGATGTCATGAAGTGGTAGTTTTCATGTTAACTGCTACTTTTTACATTTAGTTCAGTGGTAGAGTGGCAATTCCAGAGCTGAAATCATCCAAATGATTCTAGTGAAGGTGTATGGAGTTTAAAAACACAGTGGAGCACTTCCTGTATTACCACATGATGACATCACAAGGTGGACCAGAGTGTTTTCTATCTGAGAGAAGAACTCAGCCTAAATCTGCTGGGTTTGTGTGTTTAAACATGTGAATGAAACAAAACACAACTCCAGGTCTGTTTTTAATGAGGAAACAACCTTATGACATAGATCAGATAAAAGTCGCAGCCGTGCGTATCATAGCAACCAAAGAGCCAATCCAGAGCGAGGCTGATGATGGTGCTAACGCTAGCGGGAGTGACCTGTTATGGACAGACAAAATAGTGAAATAAAACCCCCAGAATCATGAGAGTGGGTTTCAAATGAACATTTTAAAACCAAAATGACGAGTCTCATGGCAGTTACAGAGAGAGCGGTGACAATTTTTAATGTAACGTGAATTGGAGCCAGAGTCGATGGAGCCAGAAGTGCACCCATGATCACTTCCTGTTTGGAACACGGTGGCTAGCAGGTTAGCTACGTCCATTTATATAAACCGTCTATGGATGCAAGATGTTTTATGTGTTTAATACTGTTTGTACCTTTGATTCTAGGCTTCACCTCCTCCAGCCGTTCTGCAAACTTCTTCTTAAAGTAAAGAGACTGAAGCCGCTGCTGGTAGTGGTTTATCCTGAAAGAGAAAGTAGAATGTTGAAAGTTAATATCGTTCTTTAAACAGACTCCCCATGTGCTTTGTTGTTTATGAATCCACAGATGAGTTTGATTGGCAGCTGTGGGAGGACACCCCTTCTTCGCGGAACTGTTTGAAGCTGTGCACACACCTGAATGGTTTTTATTAGAATACTGTCATTGTGCCAAATGGGTTAGTAAGACTAAAAGTAACTGGGTTTCAATTGGGTTGTAGCTACTTTCTCTTCTCTTGGAGCTGTTTTAAATGGGCCGTGCACCTTACAACTTAACTTAAATGTGAATGTAAATTAGTCAAAGTTTGTGTTGTACCTGCTCATGTCGTAGAAGAAGCGGTCTGCTCTGGCCATTCGGTCCAGTTCGCTCTTGTGCTCCTCCAAAAGCTCAATGTCGCTCTTTTCTGGAACAAACTTCAAGAGCTGCAGGAAAAAGACAAAAAATTATAAGCCAAACATTACGAAGCCTATTAATGGTGGAGTTATTCTAAAGGTGTATCGCATTTGATCCCATTTTAAAGTCATAGCAGCTACTTTAACCCTATTTCTGCCTTTTTTTCTTTCTTTTCCAGCATGAAAATTAACTTTGAGTTGACCAATTTTACAATCACAGTCACTTAAATGCACCACAGCACGGCGTTAAGTTTATCTAGCTCCATGGAGACAAGGAAGGAGCAGAAATCACGGGTCAGATCTGCAGAAAGACGACATATTTTTGAGCAATAAAACACCTGTTGTAAATAAATGCAAGATCTTTAATGTGATACTGTGGAACATTCAAGACAAAGCAAAATGGAGACAACTAAGAACAGTGATATAATGCATCTTTAAACTCTTTCAGCTTCATATAATACCTGCTCCAGCATGTCTTTGGGCAAGTCCTCCTGTTCGTCCATGGTCAGGATGGCATGTCGAATCTCCTCATTGGTCAACTTCAGTCTAAAGAGTGAAAATGGACAGTTATCCGGGGACAGGGGACAGGGCAAGTCCATTGATGCGTCAGGTGAAAGAATAAATCGGACAATCGGATAAAATCTACAATGTCGTTTCCATTTTTCTCACACACCTTGAGAGCAAAATGTTGCAGTTTTGAGCTCGTCGACCATCAATAACTGACAGCTCCTTCACCTTTTTCACCTCGTCCTCCGTATCTTTCTGTGGAGATAAGTGAACATGGATTGGCCTAACTTGTATGTCCTTATAAAGTATATTATTGCTGTTTGTTGGTACTGTACCTGAGGTCTCTGATAGGCTGAGAAGGTTTTCTGAAACTCCTCGAGATCCAGAGTTTTGAACACTTTCAGGTCATCGATGTCTTCCCAAATTGTGCCATTCACCTTGTTCTGAAAGAGTCAATATGTGGGATCTAAGCTATAAACTGACTCAAACTGTAGGTGATCAATACGAGCAAAAACAATACTGCTTTGGTTATATCTCGCAGCCTTAGCATGGCGATGACGTCTTGTCCAATGGCGCAACGATGAACAAACCACCAACCTTTGAACTATTTCGGTAATTACTTCCATTCCAAATATACTACGCTCGGGTAAATACCAGCATTAGTTCTAGTTTTACTTCTAAAAGCATAAATAAACCTTATGTTATTGTATTGTACCTGGGGCAGTTTGCTCCAGTTGAACGACTTCATTGGGTTTGCAGGTTTGGGGACGTTCTTCACTGTAGCGGGTCCCATGGGTGCTCCAGGAGGTGGAGGAGGGGGCGGGACAAACGGGAAGCCGCCAAACCCCGGAGGTCCGCCCGGGGGAGGAGGAGGAGGGGGAGGAGGAGGGGGAGAGGGGCCAGTCAGGACAGGATCGACCGGAGCGAGACCACCTGACGACACGGGAGGTCCACCAGGAACATTGGAGCTCTGCAAATAGAAAAAAAAGGAGGGTTAAGGGTTAAATAGACCTATGTTAGCCAGGGTTGCATTCATCCGCAGTTCATGCATTAAGCAAACATTCTTAAAATTAGTCTCTAGCTTGTCCCTTTTTTAAAACTGAAACCAAACAAAAAAGCAAAGCCAAAGACGTAACATCTTCATCTGGGTTTTCCCAACTGTTTTAATACATCTTAAACTTCTGACTTTGAAGAAACTAATGAAAAATATATCTCATTATTATGTCATTTAGCAAATAGAAATCATTTTGGTAATCCTAATTGATCTAAAACAGGAAAAGTTTTGTCTGATTTCATGTCAGACAGTGAGAAAAAAAAGTATATGTGTCTTTTTATGTGGTGTATGTAAATGTCTGGTTATAGCTTACATCTATAATGAGTGATAGAAGCTCATAATTCAACCTTCTACAGCTCAAATCTTGTCAAAGTACAGAAAAATAACCAAACTTTTCCCATGAGCGCTAAAGAAAAAGTACCTATGATTAATACTGACCACCCAAAATGATTGTTCCACCTGTCATTTATTGAACGATAAGTCTATATTTTTCGTCACAGGTCTAGCTAAGAGTGGTGTGAAGAAAATGATTATAACAATATTGCAAAGCTGGGTATTCAATTGAATTTGATTTGGGATTTTCTGTAATTTCCTACTGTTAGTGATCAGCTGGGTCTTTTTAATTTATCCAGTCCTCTGTCAGTAAAGACATGGGGAGCTCAGACTTTGAAGGAAGAAACTGGACTGTCTTTAATGTTAAATGGAAATCATAAAAGTTAGATTATGTCAAGAAATTAATACTGACAGACATTTTTGGAGGTTGAAAACAAACAAAGGAGAGTGATTTAGCAGATTTTTTGAGAGTGATTTAATGTATTTTCACGCACAATGCCGAGTTGCTGCAGTCTCGTCGACAGTTCGGCCACTTGCTGCTTGGTCTGTCTGAGTTCGTTTGTCTCTCGCTCCAGTTTGTCCTTCATCTTGTTCAGCATCTCCAACATGTCGTCCTTCTCTTTGTTCTTGGCCTCACACTCTCGCTCTTTACGCTCAAATCGCTGCTGCAGGTTCTGATGCTCTGGGGACAAAATAAAACAGTGTTTGTGTTACTTATGTGGATTTATCATGTGTAAAAAGGGTCAGTTGTTTTCTGCAATAATCTTATAATCTAATCTGGATTTTAACAATATTCATTTTAGCTGCACCTGTCTGTATGAAATATTTTTGACCTACAGAACGTTGGTCATCTGAAACTAAGCAATTGGTTATAAAATTTGTGAAATATAAATGAAAACAAATGAAAGAATGCTACAAATGTGCATGAAAAATCAGCAGTACCTTTTCTCATTGTGTCCGCTTGTTCTTTCCATTGTTTGACCTCGTCTTCTTTGACCAACCTTTCACAGAAACAGTTTTTTTTTAATTATACAACTATTAACACATTTCGTGCTGCATTATATAGAAACAGCTTCCCTCTGTTAGTGTATAGTTTATCATACCATGTCATATTATGGCATGAATGTTTGACTGAAGTTTGCTTTACTTTTAAACTGTCCTTACATGCGGATGATGTTTTTGACGTTGAAATCTTCTAATGGCGCGACATCGGGGTTTTCTCCTTTCTCCGTCTGTAGAACGATCTGTTGGATGATTCTGTCGAGTAACACCCAGTACTGTCGAGAGGTGCTGCTCTGTTTGACTGTAAAAACAACACATTTTTAATAACAAATGTTGAAATAAGGGCTTTCGGTAGGTTTATATTAAATAATCTGTAATAAAATATCAGATTTAAATGGAAATATGTGCTCCAAAAATAGTTATAGATCCTGGCTGAATTGAATTTGAGATCATATTTGACAAGAAATGCTGAAAGTTGATCCATAAATTTTGTTAATTTTGCCAATTTTAGTGTTTTGCTCATTTATTTTACAACACTCATGGAATATTTTTGTATGTATGTATTTATTTGTTTACTACTACTACTTAGTTCACTTTTTAATTTATTGGTCATTGATGGTGGATTTTTTCTACTCAAACCAGTCATTAAACTCAATTGGAGTATGTATAATGTGAGTACTAGCGTGTACAGGTGTGTGCAGGTCTTACACGGCATCATGAGGCAGTGCTGCAGCGCCGACAGGAAGTGTGGGTACAGCTCCGTGTGGCTCAGCTTCTTCCTCAGAACCTCAAACATCCCACTGGCATTTTTGGTGTCCACATGCACCTGAAGAAACACACATTTAAACAATTATTTGATTAATGTTATCTATTCAAAAAATGGGAGGTGTACCACAAGGTTCAGTACCCGCCCCCCTCATGTTTTGAATATCCATAGTGGTAGATAAGCCTCATCAAACAAATTATCCATTTATCAACCTTGAAATAGACATTTTCAAAACAGCCTTGACTAATAACTCACTGTGTCAAAGCGTTTGCTGAGTTGGAGTTCATCTTCATTTCGGAGCATCTCAAAATAGTCGAGATGTCTGAAAAGTGAAGAGAGGAATCATAATTAGATTTGGTTCACACATTCTTTAGTTAATGACAGTTTTTTACCGTACACGTCTAATGTGGCATTTTCATGTGAGCGCAGTTTGTCAATCACCGGCTGAATCCCCAACATCAGAAACTCATATCGGAGGTGGATCCGAAACTCCAGACTGGTCTGGAGGAATTAGTAATTGATAGAAACATTTAATTACATTTAAAATATTCAGACAATATGTTCAGTATATAGCCAAAAGCCTTGTAAAACTTGTAGATGATGAAATTCTTTGTAATGAGAATTCTTTCTTTCAAATATATATATATATATATATATATATTATATATATATATATATATATATATATATATATATATATATATATATATATTAAACTTGACTACTGATGACAAACATACTTTCTTTACAAATCAATATTGTGTAGAATAGAAAACCATTTTAGGCCGTCCAAAAGACTCCACTTTGTAAACCATAGTCGATAGTAGAGTTATACTAACCTCTCCAGCTCCTTTCCCAAGCACAGCGTTAATAAAGCTCATGATCGCCGTCTTTAAATTCACTTCGTCTCTGTAACGACCCGTCGATCTGTCCAGGTCATACACCAGACTCTGTCAACGCAACATCACATAATTACAAATAAAATAATACTAAAATCCAGTATTGGCCTGTATGTGAACGTTACTGTTGAACTAGATGTGCAAACCTGAAAACGTGTCCTCTCTGCTGCAAACATCTGGTAGTGTGTCATGGCCTCCAGCACTTTCTTATGTCCCCCTGGCACCAGGCAAACTGCTCCAAGGATCTCCAACACCGACACCTGTAAATTCATGATTTTATCTCTTAGAAAGTCCGCACACTGCAACCATAAGTAAATAGACATGTTTTAGACGGCCTTTCAGCTAAATAATGAGCAAATACATGAGAAAATTCAATCAGGAGCATGTTTTTTCTGCTCTGTTTAGTGTAATATTTATTAAAGCTGCATTACCCATTTTACATTTTTCTTTCTGTGATTCACTATATGACACTTTGGAATCTTCTGCTTCACTTTTCAGTCTGAAGAAGCTGTTTTAAAGCTCTGCTAGTGGCCAAAAAATGAATGCAGGTGAAAACTAGCGAAGTGCCAAAGGGTTTACAATAGTTAGGAACTAGGTTTTAAATTTAAATACTGACTTCCTACTTTCTTTCTGGTCTGAAGACTTTATTTGCAGCGTAAAATAGGTTGAGATGGTTGAGACATCGTGTGGGAAGCAGAAATTATAAATATACCAGGCCCAGTTATCAAAACATTTTTATAATCCCTTTAAAATAACATTTGTCAGGTTTGTACCTTAGTCTTGACGTTTTCTGTGGCCAGACTCTGTGCGATGATGTTGATGCTCTCGGGGTGTCCCAGGACGTGTGCGCGCCCCTGGGTGCTGTTCATGAGCGCGTTGATGCAGCCAATCAGAGACGTGTGGATGCTCGACTCTGACGTCTCATAGTCCATCTTCTTCAAGTAGTTCAGGAGACAAGACAAACCGTCGAGCTCAATGAAGCGCGTCACAAACCTGGACAATGTTTAGATACAGGTCACGTCCGGGTCTCATTTGTTCCTTTTTATGGTTATGTTGGATTTGTAAAGACATATATTTTTAGGTATTTTGTATTAAGCTATAACACATGTCATTACTTTACAGTCATTGTAAACTGTAATATTGATCTAAAATATTGCAGTTTACAATGAAAAGAATGGATTTGGAAAAATAATAGATATACTGTTCACGGAACAGGAACAAAATTTTATAAACCATGTTGCTCTTTCTTAGATTTTTTTGAGAAACCTTCAACTATTGCTGCCAAGTGGACCCTTCCCCTCCCTCCCTCCCTCTCTGTTATAATGTGGGATTATTACACAGCTTTAAAATTATATTTTACTATGATTAATTATTATTATTTACACTTTTTCCCCTATATTTATTTATTTATTTATTTAATTTATTTTATTATTTATTTAATTATTTATTTATTTTATATTTTTACTATTGTCATATGTGTGTCTCATTTCTGTTTTGTGCAGCTGGCCTGTAGTTTGTTGTTTTTTGTGTGTGGGTGGGGTAATGTTGTTAACTTGTTATTTGAAAAAGGTTATACAATATAAGTATTGTACATTTCATTGATACTACGTAATAATTATAACCTCTGAAAGAAAGAAAACTTCAGAACATGAGCCCCTCCTCTTCATAGTGTCACTTCATCACGGCACGAGTCAAATGTTCCAGGTTATGCAACATTTTAACTCTCACTATGACCTGGAGTTTGTTAATAATCTCCAGTAATTACAGAGCAGCGGGTGGAGACAGGGCGGAGAACTTCAGCCTCAAATGCAAGACAATATAGGATTACTGCATGAATCAATCAAGATACACGTCCTTATAAGCTAACGAGCTGTCTGTCTGTCAGATAAATCTATAGTATGTGATGGTCGCCTGGTTTAAACAGTGATGCACCTCAGTGGTTGTGTCCTCAGCGCCGTCTTCAGACCTTCCACCAGTTTGTGTCGGCTGTTGTCATCGTCTCCGTCCAAAGACACAAACGTCCTCCCCTAAATAAGAAAAAGCCACAGGTGTAAGTTCCGCTTTGTAATTACCTTTATATCGCACCAGCATGTGTGTTTTTGTGACTCACCGCAGTCATATTTAGACGGTCAATGTAGTGGTCAGGCCAACGAGTGGCCCCTTTGTCCTCCTCTGCTTCCTGTAAAACACAGTGCAGTTTATTATTCATTCTACCCTTTTTCTCTTTGTAACTGTTCATCTCTCTCTCTCTTTTTTTGGCAATTATTGTTGTTAATCTACGTTAGTATTAGTATTACTTTTTCCTTTCTATTCTCCTCTAATGAATTGATAATTTATCTTTTTATTTATCTTCATTATAATACATTTTTTGTGTTTTATTTATTAATTTTTTTTTTTTTTTTATTTCATTTATTGCATTTTATGTATTTATTTAATTAATTAATTACATTTTATTTTATTATATTATATTTTATTTCATTTTATTTATTTATTTCAGTTATTTTAGTATGTTCGGCCAGGGTGTGGGATGGGTAGGGTGCATGGTTCGAGGTGCTGTTTGTCTGGTAATGTGAAAAATGTTCAATAAAAAAAACACATTGAAGTTTAGCAGAATGGCAGGTCAATGTGCTCTTCCTGAAAACTCTTACTAAATAATAATAAATAAAATGCACACTCAGTTTTAAGCCAAAAGAAGCAAAGACACGAATGTGAAATCTGCTGACCATACAGTTTGCCAAAAGTTAATACTGTCTGATCTCGGAAGCTAAGCCGGGATGGGCCTGGTTAGTCCTGGGATGAGAGACGGCTGGAAATGCCAGGTGCCACAGTGATGACTCTTGTATGTTCTGTTGTTGTGTCGTTAGGCAAGACCAGTGGTTAGAACGTTGGTACATAAATGTTGGCAAATCAACTCGAGCTCAAACCTGTTGTTGTGACACTTTTTATCATATATGAAACTCTCACCATTCTTTTACTGCAGTAAATGTGCCATTTCTTCTCCGCTGGCAGTGCGAACATGCGCGCCCTGTGCTCCTCAGTGAGATCCAGCTCATCCTGAAGAGAAACAAAACTGTTATTTCCTATGAAACTGTGTCTTATATTAACAAACTATTAAAACCTGAAACTCACCACGAGCTCTGTGAAGCGGGCGTCCAGCTCGTGCTCGGGGGGCATGGGCAGAGGGGGCTCCAGTCCGATGAACGCGCTGCGGTTGTCATGGCGATAGGTGATCTCGGGCTGCTGCGGCTCCCGGTCTTTGAAACAGCAGGAGAATATGGAGTAAAACGTGCTCTCCTGACGCGGCTTCCCACCGGACGCCATCACCGCACCTGCCTCCTTTGAGCACGCAGAGGGAGAGGGACATTTTAGACTTTTAGGCTGAGATGGAAGAACACATGTCACACAGACTAGTCTAAACCGGGTTATCTCCAACCCAAGGACCCATTATAAAAGATCCATGTCTTTATATTGATGTGGCTCTGAAGTAGAGCTGTAGCACACATGCAGATTAACTTTCCTCCTGCAAACCTTCTTCTGTTCTAGGGACGATATGTAACTTTTCCGGTGTGGGTTTGCAAATTTGCTAGTTGCTTTTTTTCCATGGAGATAAGATTGCTCTGCTTCCACAGTAAGCATGAAACATATCCATTTATCAGTGTTTTTATGGCTCAAAATTTTACACATTCTTTCTGTGAGCGGGGACGCCTCTCCACAGATCCGAGGTGTAGCTTGTCTCCTTGGAAATAAGTTTACTGCTCCTGCTGTAGACCAGGGGAGTCAAACACATTTTCACCGAGGGCCACATCCAGCAAAATAGCTGCTCTCAAAGGGCCAGATGTAAAATAAATCTAACTACTTTTTTAACTTGTTACTGTTTCTGTATTTATTACGTATTCAAGCTACAAATATTGCATATGCATTTGCCTGGAAGTGTAAATTTGGCTGTGGAACTGTGTATCTCCTGGGAAAAATGACATTTTAATCATCATACCTTTTAATTTGTCCTGTCGAGGGCCACATAAAATGATGTGGAGAGCCACATTTGGCCCGCAGGCCTTGAGTTTGACACATGTGCTCGATTAGCCTACATTTCCAAAGAGACAAAGGTGAATATTAAGTAAAATATTAAAATTTGGTGATGTTACAAATATCATGGGATGCTACAGTTTTGTTGCTTGTTTAAAGAATATAAAGAAAAGAAATAGTTTGACATATTCACTGTTTAATTAGAACGAGTGTAATAATGTGTTTGCCTGTATTATTTGCATTTTAATATCATTGTGAGACATGTATTGTGTGTTGTTTTAAATAATGAGGCACCTGAGGTAATTCCCAGCTCTAATTCATCAATCCACACTCCTCAAAAACGTATTTCCCGGTTTAGATTTTAGAATATATTTTAACACAACATGGATCAAATTGCGATAAGCCGATAGAGCTTTCTCATTCGACATTTAAGTATATGGACTTGATCGACGGGTTGGTCTGGACACACCCCCTGCAGAAGTAAATCATCACAGAGACGTTTAAAGCGGAGAACACAGCGGCCTGCAGTTTCTGTTGACGGCCTGGTTTCTCCATTGTAAATAACTTTAACATTCTTCACTCGAGGAAAGGGGTTATCCCAAAATCTCACTCTAAGCATACGCCAAAGCTGGATCAGTGACATTGCAAATATTTTACAACCCCTTAACTATAAGCTATCTCAGAACAGTAAATCTACATGACTACTGTTGGTCTGATAAGTTAAGTCCTGACTGAAGCTTCATATAAGGATAATGTGGGATAATCCTGGTCTAGTCCTGGTTTAGTTTCAGTTTTGTCCAGGTTTATCTCTGGTTTAGTCCTCAAAATGGTTTCTTTTTCGATGTGTAGACACAGGGGTTTCCTTATTCTTAAAAGCTGAGAGTGTTCTATAACTGGGTCAGTGTCCTCTTTCTTCGCTCTGGGACTAAAGCAGGTGAGAATGTGGCAGTTTTGGGGCACGTCCTCCTAATTTGAGGTTCATATGTAGAAGAAAAAGTACTTCATGATGATACACAAATACATGGCCCATATTTAAAGATCTACATCTAACTTCCATGGATATGTTATTGCTTTTTCGGGATGTTCTATGAAATGACTTGACATTTATTCAACTATATTTGTTTTATTGCTTAAAAAACACCATGAAAAACTTGATTCACTGTGAGCAGGTTCTCCTGTCCACAGATCTGACCTGTAATGTGGTCAAGAGGCACATTGTCTGAGACTTTGTAGGTAAAACAACAGCTTCTCTATGGAGACAAATAGGAGGTGGACCTTTAAAAGTTGCATAGGGCACCTTTAAGAGCAAAAAAAACCAAAAAACATTCAAACACAGCGTGGTGCAGCTGTCCATCATTCTGGAGAGTCAAGTCAAGTATAATTTATTTTATATTTGTTAGTGTCTTTATGTATCAAGTTTGTTCTTAAATATGATTTTAACTTTACAGTTTCTCACTAATAGTTTGGTCACTGGTTCAAACGGCTGCACAGGCCGATTTACCACCATCATATCCATTCTTACTGAATCCAACTGTTTAGTCCAGGTTTAGAGCTGGTTTAAAGCTGGTTTAGTCCTGGTTTAGCCCTGATTTAGACCTAGTTTAGACCTGATTTAGTCCTGGTTTAGTCCTGGTTTAGCCCTGGTTTAGTCCTGGTTTAGTCCTGGTTTAGTCCTGGTTTAGCCCTGATTTAGACCTAGTTTAGACCTGATTTAGTCCTGGTTTAGTCCTGGTTTAGTCAAGGTTTAGTCCTGGTTTAGTCCTGGTTTAATCCTGGTTTGGTCCTGGTTTAGTCCTGGTTTAGTCCTGGTTTAGCCCTGGTTTAGCCCTGGTTTAGTCCTAGTTTAGTCTTGGTTTGGTCCTGGTTTGGTCCTGGTTTGGTCCTGGTTTGGTCCTGGTTTAGTCGCGGTTTAGTCCTGCTTTAGTCCTGCTTTAGTCCTGCTTTAGTCCTGGTTTAGTCCTGGTTTAGTCTTGGTTTAGTCCTGGTTTAGTCCAGGTTTAGTTCTGCTTTAGTCCTGCTTTAGTCCTGGTTTAGTCCTGCTTTAGTCCTGCTTTAGTCCTGGTTTAGTCTTGGTTTAGTCCTGGTTTAGTCTTGGTTTAGTCCTGGTTTAGTCTTGGTTTAGTCCTGGTTTAGTCCTGGTTTAGTCCTGCTTTAGTCCTGGTTTAGTCTTGGTTTAGTCCTGGTTTAGTCTTGGTTTAGTCCTGGTTTAGTCTTGGTTTAGTCCTGGTTTAGTCCTGGTTTAGTCCTGCTTTAGTCCTGCTTTAGTCCTGGTTTAGTCCTGCTTTAGTTCTCGTTTAGTACTTTTTTTTTTTAGTTTAGGAAGAGCATTTGACACAATAAAAAACATCATACAGTATCATAATTTCAATCAAGCACAAAGTAATAACGAGCAGCAGATGATCTATAATAAAATCAATGATCAGTCGATGTTCTCTAACCTGAGGCTGTAGTTTGGAAAAATTGATTCACTTTGTCTGTTTGTTTGGTACAACTACAGAGTGAAGCATTTTATCTGTATTAAGGTCAATATGTTACATTTTATTGTTTTGAAAATGCTATATTCGCCTAAATCAACGTATTTACAAGTTTATAAGTTTCAGTTTCATTTTTGATGCTCTGAGTCTCCCCTCCCTTTGCTCTCTGTGCTAAGTCCCTCCCCCTTCAGAGCACCATCACAACATGTTTGTCTCATGTTTTTCTTTATTCATGGAGAATTGTCGTGTGGGAGAATGGGTGACGTCGGCTTGTGGGCGGAGCCTTGTACAGAATCTTACAGCTAAACGTGACGAGGGTTTGAATAGAGCCCAGGATGACGTACACGGATGAGATCAAAACCTCTTCAGGCAGGTTTTTGATGAGGGAACAACGATTATAACATGGTAGAAAGATTTAAGAGATCGATTTTGCATAAACCCCTCGTTAAACCCCCCCTCGCTCTGGTCCAGTCGATGCTGTTACATAACCACCAGTCAATTAAATGGATGTGATGGACCTGAAAAGTCATTAGCCTCTTATGTGTCCACTGTGTTCTGCGGGGACCTGGTTTGGTCCCTGTTTAGTCCTGGTTTAGTCCTGGTTTAGTCCTGGTTTAGTCCTGGTTTAGACCTGGTTTAGACCTGGTTTAGTCCTGGTTTAGACCTGGTTTAGTCCCTGTTTAGTCCTGGTTTAGTCCTGGTTTAGTCCTGGTTTAATCCTGGTTTAGTCCTGGTTTTCGTGCTAGTTTAGTCTTGGTTTAGTCCTGGTTTAGTCCTGGTTTAGTACCTGGCTGGTTTAGTCCTGGTTTAGTCCTTGTTTTCGTTCTAGTTAAGTCCTGGTTTAGACCTGGTTTAGTCCTGGTTTAGTCCTGGTTTAGTCCTTGCTTTCGTGCTAGTTAAATCCTCCTTTAGACCTAGTTTAGTCCTTGTTTAGTTCTGGTTTATTCCTGGTTTATTCCTGGTTTTTGTGCTAGTTTAATTCTGGTTTAATCCTGGTTTAGCCCTGATTTAGTCCTGGTTTAGACCTGGTTTAGTCCTGGTTTAGTCCTGGTTTAGTCCTGGTTTAGACCTGGTTTAGTCCTGTTTTAGTTCTGGTTTCGTCCTGGTTTTGTTCTGGTTTCGTCCTGGTTTAGTCCTGGTTTAGTCCTGGTTTTCGTGCTAGTTAAGTCCTGGTTTAGACCTGGTTTAGTCCTGGTTTAGTCCTTCTTTAGTCCTGGTTTTTGTGCTAGTTTAGTCCTGGTTTAGTCCTGCTTTAGTCCTGGTTTAGTCCTGGTTTAGACCTAGTTTAGTCCTGGTTTAGCCCTGATTTAGTCCTGGTTTCGTCCTGGTTTAGTCCTGGTTTTTGTGCTAGTTAAGTCCTGGTTTAGACCTGGTTTAGTCCTGGTTCAGACCTTGTTTAGTCCTGGTTTAGTCCTGTTTAAGAGCCTTTCCGCACAGTGTACCATATAATCTAATTTTAGTTAATAATCTCATTTTAATCTGGACGTACATGCTTTATTCTTACATTTTTGCTTTGTGGTGGTTTCAGATGACAGCGCAGCAGCAGATGCTAAAGCAGATTGGGTAAATTTAGTGATAACCTTCTTTTTCCTCTTTCTTTTGGATATTATAACGATCACAAAAGCAGGTTGCTGTTCACCATCTGAGTCACATCAGCTCTTATATAAACGTGGGGCACATGGATTGTGGTGGTGACATTTTCTCACAGTCTCATTGATGTTTCTCTGTGTCCTCGGGGTTAAAGGCCAGTGTCAGTCGTACAACAGACGAGCACATTCACCAAGGACGGCAAATATTTGTAAGTGGCTGGTTTTCACTGACAAAAACAAATCTATGAGAAAACTGCAGTGTCCTGGGACCAGAGGACTCCAGTTCTGTTAAATATAATCATGTCAAACTCACAGATTTACAGACGGATTACATCCTCTCCTCTGAAATATCTAAAAGGTAAATTCACAGATGTTGAACCTGATCATTTTTATTAGTGACTAGACCCAAATAACCCTATATTACATAAATAAAAAAATAAATCTGCATTTTAATCATATTCATATATAATCATATTCATTCTTGCTGCCTCCATCTGTGTAGTCCTGGTTTGGTCCTAGTTTAGTTCTGGTTTAGTCCAGGTTTAGTCTGGTTTGGTCCTGGTTTAGTCCCGGTTTAGTCCCAGTTTAGCCCCGGTTTAGTCCCGGTTTAGCTCTGGTTTAGCCCTGGTTCAGTCCTGGTTTAGTCCTGGTTTAGCCCTGGTTTAGGCCTGGTTTAGGCCTGGTTAAGTCCTAGTTTAGTCCTGATTTAGTCCTGGTTTAGGCCTGATTTAGGCCTGGTTTAGGCCTGGTTTAGCCCTGGTTTAGCCCTGGATTAGTCCTGGTTTAGGTCCTGGTTTAGCCCTGGTTTAGGCCTGGTTTAGCCCTGGTTTAGTCCTGGTTTAGGTCCTGGTTTAGTCCTGCTCTAGTCCTGGTTTAGCCCTGGTTTAGGCCTGGTTTAGTCCTGGTTTAGTCCTGGTTTAGTCCTAGTTTAGTCCTGGTTTAGTCCTGGTTTAGTCCTAGTTTAGCCCTGGTTTAGTCCTGGTTTAGGTCCTGGTTTAGTCCTAGTTTAGCCCTGGTTTAGTCCTTGTTTAGGTCCTGGTTTAGGTCCTGGTTTAGGTCCTGGTTTAGTCCTGCTTTAGTCCTGCTTTAGTCCAGGTTTAGTCCTAGTTTAGTCCTGGTTTAGTCCTGGTTTAAATATTATTGTTCTATAGATGTTGAGTCTCATCTTAAACACAGAGATAAAATCTGGACCAAACCAAATAATTAAATGACTATCATGATTATAACTTCTAATTCTATTACAAAAGTTCCATAATTAACTAAACCAGATTATTATCATTAAGTCTGACACACAGACATTAAATCTGAAGTAACGTCAACACACTCGTTTCCTTTGTACTTTTCTTGTGCAGTACTTTCACTTTATTTGCCCTTAATACAAACTCTGATCACTTTAAGTTTGACGTTATATCAGTTAAGCTCAAAATTAAAGTCATTTAACAGGCATGACTTTGTTAAAACATAATTATCAGTGTTATAATTATAAAACTGAAAGACAATCTGAGCCACTGATGGAATGTAACGAAGTACTGGACGTTTTACCTTCACTTCACTACATTTGAGAGCAGTATTTGTACTTTCTACTGCACTACATTTTAACTGGACTGAAAAGTAAAAGTATTTTTTGTTATTATTGTGTGAGAGCTGCTGAAAAGTTTAAGGGGTTTATAAGCAAATATCAAGTAGAATATAAAGATCGATTCAATTGTTTCTGTTGAACAAAATGCAGCAAAATCTGTATCAAAATCACCACATTTGAAGCTTTGTTATGTCTCAAAATCTGCGTGAAATACTTTTACTTTTTACTCTTTAAGTACATTTTAAACAGGTACTTTAATACTTTTACTTCAGTGTATTTTCTCATGTGATACGTTCACTTTTACTTCGCAAAAGACAAAGTTTAAATCTGTAAACTGGACGAATCGTTGTAGGAGTGAAGACGTTTCGCTGCTTCTTCAGCTCACTTTACTTTTACGTGAGTATTTCTTTGCTCCAGTTTCTGTACTTTTACTCAAGTAACAAAACCGAGTACTTCTCCCAGCTCTGATCTCAGCACATTTCTCTCTGTTGTTGAATGGACTCCAGTGTCGATAGTGTCCCGTCCACACCTTGGCTCTAAACACAGGAGTGAACCACATTTCTCAAGATTGAAACACAACCCAGTGATTAATGCCACAATGCCTCTGGTTTCCTCAGCGACATGTGTAAAGACACTCAGCTCTGAATAGACACCGTTGGAATGAGATATTTTACTCTGCACTTAAATAAACCACCTGTTGTTTGAGAATTAGATAATTAATCACAGGTGTGGGTGGTGGAGTCGTTAAAGCGTTCACTGGTGGAGCTGCAGCTGTGAGTGAACCTCCCAAACCCCAGTGAGCTCAGGCTCCAAATTTAACAGAACTTTAGGTATTGCACTGTGACTTAAGTGTTAGAAATTATGAGTAAGATGACAGATAATACAATTCGAACGAGACATTTTTGTATTTTGATTCACTTTTCTCATGAAGTTGGACAAGTCACAGCCCTTTGAATTTGTCAGACTTCAAAAATATTTGGACAAATTAATATTGCTCTGTTAAATACAACAGGTTTGACAGGGTGAGAAAAAGTAAAACTCTTCTTATCATCGCTGGAGTCGGCTCTGATGTGAGTCATTTTGTATTTTCGTTTCGACGTTTTGTTCTGGACCCCAGTATTTGAACTGTGCCACGGCCAAACAAACATTAACCCCCAAGGTCAACAACGATACGAACTGCAAGAAAATATTTGCCAACAGTTTCACTCAGGACTACGTAGTACACACACAACACAGATACTGGAGCAAAGAAATACTCAAGTAAAAGTAAAGTGAGCTGAAGAAGCAGCGAAATGTCTTCACTCTTACAACGATTTGTCCAGTTTAGAGACTTAAACTTCATCTTTTGCGAAATAAAAGTGAACGTATCACATGAGAAAATACACTGAAATAAAAGTATTAAAGTACCTGTTTAACAATGCACTTAAAGAGTAAAAAGTATTTTTCCCGCAGATTTTGAGATGTAACAAAGCTTCAAATGTGGTGATTTTGATACAGATTTTGCTGCATTTTGTTCAACAGAAACAATTTCATCGATAAAT
The DNA here is from genome assembly GCA_019594935.1 of Periophthalmus modestus. Lineage (NCBI taxonomy): Eukaryota > Metazoa > Chordata > Actinopteri > Gobiiformes > Gobiidae > Periophthalmus > Periophthalmus modestus. Next base: position 3,011,384 of record JAIEZT010000068.1, read on the forward strand.
TCCTCAAACTTTTCAGCAGCTCTCACAAATGTACTGGATGAATATGTATTTAATAAGTATTTTGCTTTACCTAACTTTATTTTAGCATTGTGGTCTAGACTAGAGCTTAACACTGACTTTTTTATGTCGTCACAACCAATTAAATCCTTCCTAACATAATTGAAATAAACCTGTATCTGGAACATTTTATCCCTTAGAATAAATTAGCATTGTGATATATGTGTTAAAATAAAGTCTACAACCTGATTAAGAATTGAATAAGCGATAGGAACACCTTAATTAGCCTTATTCAATTATGAACAAAGGGTTAAAACTTACAATTCTAACCACAATTATTCATACCAATCAACAAAACTACAAAACTTCACTATTAGCCTTGTGGATCTTACTTGTTTTGTGCCGGTCTCAGTCTATGTGACGCAGTGTGAGGCCATTATGGGAGATTTCTGCTCTTGAATGAAGCGCTCATGTCAACAAATGGGTAAAACCATTAGTCTTCTTTCAAACATTATACCAGCTCAGAATCGCAGGGAGGGACGACATGCTCCCTCTTCAGCTTGTCTTGTCATGTTGTCTATAATCCCACTTTCTGACGAGCAATCAAAAACTCAACTCCTGCTGTAATTAAGTTCATTTAAATCTTCAGGCAATCACCCAATCAGAGACACTGCGGTCACCGAAGAGACGTTCCAAAGTGGTATCCTTCAAAACAGGTCCGCTTCAGTGTTATCCATAGATTAGCATGTAGAACCGAAGTCTACAGCGGTAATAGGTTTGTCTGTGAGGAGATACTGTCACTTCTGCTTCGGTAGGAGTGTGGAGAACTGAAAACACACACTACAGCATTCCTACGGCAGCAGTCACACCCCAACCTCACCCATCCAACTCTGTGTGTGCGTGTGCTACTGACGCTCATTAGATAATCAGCACAAACCAGCTTCCTCTTATATAAGGCCCTTTCTTTAATTAGTTTTCATTTGAATAATAGTAACAGTAGCAGATTGATGGAGTTAAATTGGAGGCAGTGGTGAAATAGGTTTAGGTCTGCAATAAAGAGGCACTATGTAACTTTTCTGGTGGTAGCTCTGCCATCTGCTCGTCACCATGGAGATGTTATTGTTTGGCGTGAAATGTGTTGTAGTAGTGTACAGTTGTCCCTTCGCTATATCGTGGTTCATCTTTCGCGGTCTCGCTGTTTTTTTAGAGCTTTTTTTTTTTTTTTTACACTATTGTGTTCTGCGTCCTGATTGGCTAAGAAACTGTAGACCATTGTGTTCTGCGTCCTGATTGGCTGAGGGACTGTAGACCATTGTGTTCTGCGTCCTGATTGGCTGAGGGACTGTAGACCATTGTGTTCTGCGTCCTGATTGGCTAAAGGACTGTAGACCATTGTGTTCTGCGTCCTGATTGGCTAAGAGACTGTAGACCATTGTGTTCTGCATCCTGATTGGCTGAGGGACTATAGACCATTGTGTTCTGCGTCCTGATTGGCTAAAGGACTGTAAACCATTGTGTTCTGCATCCTGATTGGCTAAGGGACTGTAGACCATTGTGTTCTGTGTCCTGATTGGCTGAGGGACTGTAGACCATTGTCCATCAGTCTCCTCCGTGTCTCCTGTACAGTACAGAATGTGTCAGACAAATTTACATAAATGTTGGATCGCAGTGTGACTCTGAAGTGCTGTATGTTTGCAAGTTTTCTCCCCGACAAAACCCACAATGTCGATGAAACGTTCTGCACCAACAAAGGCACCGACGAAGGTTTGAACTTTGTGTTTAAACAAGACAGAAATGTGAGAAAATGTTAATGCCTGTGTGAGAAAAGTGTATAAAGTGTGTGGTGAGGGGTTTTACAGACAAGAAACATAGAGAATAATTGTAAAAAATAAAGCTACGTCACGGATTTCACCTATTGTGGGTTATTTTTCGAACATAACCCCCACGATCTACCACTGTCTTAAATAAAGTCTCAAAAGGGCTTTTATAGCTCAGAGATGGTCAACTTATACACGTAGAAGATCCTGCATGTTTACTAGGAGTGGGGTCGCCTTTCCACAGATCTGGCCCAGTAGTAGTCACCTGCTTGTCTCCATTGATAGTTTAATGCCTACCGTGGAACATTCCAAGCAAAGCATCTAAGGTATTAAGGTAGAAATGTTCTTGGTCGGTACGTGTGCGTAGTAGCTGCTCTCTGACCTCATAACGAGAAGATTTCTGATTCAAATCTCAGGCGGTGCAGGTTTCGGTTCCTCTGTTTTTTCCCTCCTCTGGTCATATTGATTTGGATCCTCTTCTCAGAGCACGAGTCCCACGAGGTTTTGAAATTCAGGACGACATTCTTGAAAAAAATCCATCTGTTTTAAAGCTACTTCTGCAAACGTCGGGGTTGATTTATTTGACAGGATCCTTGAGAAGTAGTTTTAGTAGTATTTTGGTTTATAATTCTTTCCTTTTACCCATTAAACCCATAATCGTTTTGAGTACTTTTGTGTTGAACTGATTAGAACATTTCACATAAAGCCAATACACTTTTTGCTGCTTAATCCCACGTATTTCCCTCCTATCATATTCACCCTCGAGTTTCATCTCATTTTTCATTTACCCAAAGCACATCCCACAAATCTGTTCCCATACAAGCTCGAGAAGGAGTGGGAAGAAGAAAACTTTCTAAATCCCACCCAGTTTAACAAAGCTAGAAACATATGTTGAGAAAAATACTACTACCAACTAAATGAGTAAAGTAACAATTGCGAAAGTGAATTGAAAGCTTTGTTCTGACTTACATCAATACCATCACCTCATCACAAAAGCACCTGAAATATCAACAGGCCTGTACTGGAAAAGTGCCAAAGTAAAGGCTTCATAAATCTCATGTGTGATGTGTGTTTTGATAGAAAGTAGAAACAGGGTGAGGCTGCATGTGTGTGATTGATACTGATACTTAAAAGATGCTGTACCTGATTTTTCGTGTCTTAAAAACATGAAAAACTAGTTCATTTGAAGTAGTTTGCAGTGGCCCAAAGTTATTCCACATTTACTTTATGCTTTCAGAGCTTCATAATTATTCACCAGGATGAGTTATTTTCAGAATGAATAGTTAGCTCCGCCCACTTAGCCCCGCCCACTCACTCTGATGTTGAACTATGACAGAAACGACTGTTTAAGATCGTCACAGATGATTGTTTCCATATGGTTTTAATCTAACTGTGTGTTTAAACAGAGAAAAAACATAGATATGGCTCAAATCCAATAAATGTATTTTAAAAAGTTTAGTCAGTCTCTTTTTTCACAAATATTTAAACATGAAACTTGTTCCAAACTCAAAATCACCAGTCTATGTCGACCCATAGATGTGCACTAACCACTATCTCTGGTAAATTTTAAAATATTTCTCAGCCCCCTCTCCTGCTCAGAATGGGAGATAACATTATCCTTTTTTATCCTGAAGTAGGACTCAGTTTCACAGTGGATGCAGAGTCACATGTTTCTCTTCATCAGTGTTGCAACCAAACCACTAAACCACTCAGCGCCGCATTATGCAAACCTAATGTGCACAATCAACTTTTCAGAGCTTTTAAACATGTTATGGTTGTTTCTTTCTCTCATTTACCCTCTCAAAGTTGTTTTTTTGGAGTGAGCAATCTTTAATCGCTCATTCTCAAAACGCCACATTGCTGATCAGTCCTCGGCACCGGAGCACGCCCACTGCTCCTTACTGATTTTATTCTTCAATTTTATGTTCTTAATCGATGATTCATGCAGGATTCAGCAGCTTTGTGTTGTCATTTAGGTACAAAAGAAAGAAAAATCCGCTACTCGCTGGTGTGCTGGGCAGGTATCCACAGGAGGGACCCACAGCTCCTCTGCTCTTTCTTGTGATGACGTTTATCCTCCTGAGACTCGAGATCTTTCATGGTTTTATTAATTTCTCTTTATTATTTGGGCTGATTGGACCTGATGAGGTAAAAACAAAAAATAATCTTTTTACATTATGTAGTTTCTGAGAAAAATTATGTCCACATTTGAGGACATTTGTTCTACGTTTGAATCATTTTGATAGAATATTTGAATCCTGATTTGCAAAAACAATTTATTAAAACAGCAACATTTGTCTTGAGTAAAAATAATTGTACCTCTTGGAACAATGTGGCTCATTTGAAGAACTGCTAAGAAAAAAAAAAAAAAAAGTCACAGGCTCAGTCACACGGGAGGAGGTCGGAGTAGAGCCGCTGCTCGTCCACGTCGAGAGGAGCAGCTGAGGCTCGGGCGTCTGTTCAGGATGCCTCCTGGACACGTCCCTGGGGAGGTGTTCTGGGCATGTCCCACCGGGAGGAGGCCCCGGGAAGACCCAGGACACGCTGGAGGGATTGTGTCTCTGGGCTGACCTGAGAACACCTTGGGGTCCCACCGGAGGAGCTGGAGGACGTGTCTGGGGTGAGGGAAGTCTGGGAGTCTCTGCTTAGACTGCTGCCCCCACAACCCAGCCCCGGATAAGAGGAAAAACATGGATGGATAAAAAAATATTCTGAACATTCTAAACTCTTAAAAATATTGAAAATTTAACATTTTTGCCTTGTTGCTGTTGTTCTTCTTCTAAAAATTTGCATTTTGGCCTAAACAACCCAAAATGTGTTGTCCACATATGAGGACACCAGGTCTCAGGAGGTTAAAGCGACATCACCTCCCACTAGAGATGATCCACGGCAGACACGAGCACAGTATGTCTGTATTTAAATCTTTCCAGTTATAGATACATTTTGGTTCTTATTAATCACGTGCCCTTATTTCTGTACAAACACAGTTCTTTAATAAAACAGCAGACTCTTATAACACTCACAGCCCACAGTAGTTGTGAAAATACTTTACGTCAGAGGTTCTTTCCTCAGACAGAGCAGATAGTGATGAGTGCTCTGTATTTAATTACGTGTTATTAAAGGGAGGATGGGTTTATCTGAACAGGGTGTAGCCGCTGACTTACTCACACCTCACAATTACAGGGCGACCAGGAAGATAAGTATAAGAGCATGAGGTGTATCAGGTATAATTGCCGTGTTCATGTGATTGTTGTTTTAATCACATGATGAAATGTACATTGCAGTGGATGAGGGTGATTCCTGAGCGTTTTCATGTCCACTTCCTGTTCCTGGAGCCATTTTGAGGACGACTGACCATGCAAAAGAGTAGTAGTAGTAGTAGTAGTAGTAGTAGTAGCAGTATTTATTTTTTTGCTTTGAATTGTTCATTTCTGCAGCAACGGTGCTAAAATTTTATCATTCTGAAACCTTTGTGTTCAGTAAAAAATCCTACAGAAAAATATGTCTAGATTTAGAAAAGTAAAAATAAAAGGTACAGTATTTTATTCGTGACTTTCAGCTTGATGTTAACATTTTCAAGACTTTTTCTACAAAATATGATAATTTGTTTTAAATTTTTACTTTTTAATCACTATGGCAACGGTCCTTTTCATTATTTTGAAACCCCTGCATATAAAAATCTAATTGTGTTAACATAGGGATAATGTTATTTAATATAATTTGCGATCTTGAGCGTTTGGTTACTTGGCTCATATAGAATTGATTTATACAGGGCGGCTCAAAAGTCACTGACAGTTTAAAAAAATCATAAATCTTTTGTTTCTAAATATTTTTCTTTTATTTTTTCAGAGCATTTAGAACGACTCTTCCCACATTAATCTGAGCAAATCCAGCACCGAGGAACGAACCCTCATTGTACAGTGGTACTTTGAGTCACATGGGTCAAATTCACAAACCCAGCGGTGTTACCGTCGACATTTTAATACCAGAGATGCCCCAAGAGTAAATGCCATTAAAGGAATAATAAGTGTTTTTCACAGACAGGGGGCAGTATGTGATCTCCACAGACCTGACTAGTCCTGATTTCTTCCTGTGGGTCTATCTAAAAGAAAAGGTGTTTGTGAATAAAGTGGCACCTGTCAGGATCTTGGCCTAGTTTTGTTTCTATTGTGAATAATCCTTAAACGAGATCACGTGGTTTGCTTGATCTAATCTCAGATACAGTAGTGTTTTGATGTTCTTAAAGATTTACGAGCTGCATTTATCTCTGATCATGTCACAGAAGCAGAGTCATGCCGTGTTCCTCCTAAAGACACGGTTTATTATCTCACACTTACATCACCAGGTATTACAGGTGTCACACAAACCTGCGGCTCACATTACTCTATACCTCTGCGCTGATCTCTTTCTCTCACTCAATTTTTCTCTTTCTCTCGTCTCTTTCACACTTTCTCACACTCTCTCCCTCCACCGTCTTTCTTCCTTCCCCTCTCCACCAACTTTCATTTCCTCTCTCCCTCCCACTCGTCCTCTTTCGACCTCTCTGAGCATTTTTCCATCACCCTCTCTCATTTCTCCCACTTTCTCACTTACCCTTTCCATCTCTCACTTCTCGCACTTACTCTCTCCCTCCAACCCTCCTTTCCTGTCCTCTCTTCGTCTCCCGTGCTCCCATCCCCTCTCTGCTCCCTCTTAATATATTTTTCTCCTCACTCACTCTCTCCTCCCTCCTCCTTTCTTCTGTTTTTCTACTCCTCACTCCTCCTACGTCCAACTCACCCTCTTTTCTACCCATCAATCTCTTCTTCCCTTACACTTTCTGTCTCTCTCCTCTTCTCTCCCTCGGTCTCTCTCATCTCCCTCCCTCGTTCCCTCCCTCTGTCTTACCTCCCTCGCTCTGAAGTCAGGTGACATTCTTGTAAGAAGTGAAAAGGGTGGAGTAACAAACCCATGAACCTCCACACTCTCCGATGACCCTAACTGCCCCACTCAGCTGTACTACATGTGCAGTATTTCTCACAGATTCAGCTGAAACTATAGCAACACCCCCAAAAATGTCCCTATTTAATCTTTAAATTGCACTTTTTAAAAAACAGAACAGTTACTTTTTATGCACAACGTAAACCAGGACTTCCCAGACGTGTCAGGCCTCATCAAACCATGTAAAACTACAATTTTACAATCAGATATAAAGCAAATATTGCCTTAATCAGCACTTTTAATTCAACATTGTTTGTGCCATTGCTGCAAAATAAGTCACTTAATATATATTCATTTTATTAATAAGTGTGTAAGCTTTACTTTTGATCTTGTGATGTAAGAAAAATGTGAATAATCTGGCCTTGCTGCTGTGTTCAGGCTCAGTGGATGGTAAAGTCTGAAGAAGTGAGATGGACTCCCCCTAGAGGCTGTTACCTTCATTACAGTCAAATCACAATCATGTTATTTATTTAAAGTGTGAAAATAGTGAAGTAACAAATGATTTGCTACGAGCCGTTACCAGCAGCTCTCGTTTAATAATCAGGGGCGATATTCATGAGGCGTTTGTCACTGTTTGAAGTGATTCAAAGAGCAGCTGGTGCAGGGGCAGATCTGAACAATACTCACGCAGTTTGGTGTCCAGTGCCGTAAAATGAAAATGAAATCTCATAGAAAGTCGAGTGTTTAAGAAGGATTTTTATATTGTAAGAAGAGTACCCTGTAAAGACATATTAAGGGGACCTTTACACATATTAATTAACATATTAACAACCACACACACAAAGTAATACAATCGAAAAGTGACCACAAACTAACAATGGACATAAGTGGGTTTATCTAAATAAACAAACCAAATTTTTATATTTTTAAAAACGTTTTTGGCTTTTGTAAAGACAAACATGACCCATATTGGCAGGACATCAACATTTACATTACATTTGCTTTTTGGCACTGCTCATTATTTCATCTCTTTCCCACAAGTATCACCACTTATAAAAGTGTAAAAAATATTGTTTAAATTTTGTGGAACTTATTTTGACACAGTTCACATCTTGAAGTAAAGATACCCGTGCTATTTCAGTACTAAAAATAAATAAACATGTCATTATTGTAGTACTGTGTATTATTGGATGACTCTGCTCTTTGTTCATCACATACAGCTTTTACTGTTACTTCACATATTTTATGTGTTTCTACAGTTTCCCAGCGTAGTGCGAGCTGAGAGAGTGTTCGGCGTGTTCGTAGTTCTTCTACAGTTATAGACTGAAAATCTACCAAAACCAGCAAACAATTCAGTTTATTTACCAATGTTAATGAAAAACATGGCCACTGTGGTAAAACTTTACATCTTTGCTCTAACTCATCATTTTTCTTCACCACAGCAGCGCTCGCCTTCATCCTACACTTCTTAAAGGTACAATATGTAACATTTCTGGTGGATGGTCCACTTTCTGCCGGTCTCCATGGAGATGACATTGCTGTGCCTGGAATATTACTACAGTGTGGCATTAAACATATCTGTCTCCATGGAGACAAGTAGATAATGCCACATAGAATTCACACTAGTCACAAAGTGTACGCTTTTAATCAATGCAAGATGGACAGATGGATGGATAGATAGACAGACAGATGGATAGATAGACAGACAGACAGATTGATAGACATTTAATTCCATACTGTGGAACATTTCAACAAAAGCAGTCTCCATGGAAACAGGCAGTGGTGGACCTCCCATTTAAAGTTGAACTGATGCCCTGTGTGGCCTCCCTGACACTATCCTTCTCCTTTTCTCTGGTCCTATGGCAGAAGAGCACAGTGGCTCAGGTGAAGTATGTGAAATAATGACAAATAGTATTATTAACTGTTACATAACAAAAAACACGGTATAAAAAGTACTTTTTTAAAATAAGTGTGTCGTTGTTAGAAGTGTTACCAAAAAGTCCGAACTTCAAAACTTCAACACAAACACACACACACACGTTCTTGGTAAACCTGGCCTCTTCACAGGGTCCACGCTCTCTGAATGTCACAGGGACGTGTCAGCGGTCTTGTTCTTGGGACCGCTCACAGAGTTGGCCACAGCCGTGGTGTCGGGCTGAGCGTCTCTGCAGAAAAACACAGCGGGATTCTTACACGCCCACATGGCCACCTCTCCTCCACCTCCTCCTCCTCCCTTCCCCGGACTCGAATTGGACAAACGGCTATTGTTGTTCACCCCGACTCGGCTAACGTACCTGTCTCTTATTCTCTCTGCTTGGTTTAACCTAATTTCTCTGTTCTGGTTGTGGCTTGATAGATACGCTGCGATATTTCTGGTCCTGTAGCCCTCCTCTCTGCTTCTTCCAAGTAACATTGAAATATTTGGATTCCTCAAAGCGTAAATTAGCGGGTTGATAGCTCCGTTTGCCCATGCTAGCCAAATGGCAACAGTGTCCATTGCTGGGTTGAAAGTATAGTTCCCCATCGCGGTGACAAGTCCCATCAAACAATATGGCCCCCAACAGAAGATTATAAAAACGATCATGATCAAAACTGTAGTCGCCGTTCGCATCTCGCTGTAAAAACGCAGCAAGTAGGCGTAAGTGGTGACGGGTCGAACACGGATTTCAGACAATCGGACTGTCTTGCAAATGTTATAATGGCAAAAACACATGAGGGAAAAAGGGAGTAAATAGCAGATTACTATAAGACTGATGCTGTAGGCTGTTCCCATGCGCGACGTCCCAGAGTGAAAAACATACATACAATGATAAAAACCTCTTTTGTGGATTTCAGGAGGTGTTCGAACAAGCAAATACCAAGGTAGAGAAAATATTACTGCAGTTAACCAAACCGCTATGAGGAGCTGAGTTGCTTTTTGTCTTCCAATTTTAGCTTGGGGCTGTCTCACGATGGCGTAGTATCTATCAAAAGATATCAAAGTCATTGTAAGAGTAGAAATAATACCAAAACATGTGTTGAAAAACCCATTGGCGACGCAAAATCGGTCCCCGAACATCCAAATGCCGTCCTTACTGAAGAGCATGACAAAGGAAAAGGGTAGGCAGAGCACAGCCGTGAGGAAATCCGACAAAGAAAGTGACATTATAAACGCATTGGTGACTGTGCGGAGTTGCCTGTGTTTGATGATGACAATGACCACGGCGGAGTTTCCCAGGCTGGACAGGAGGAAGATGGAGAGGAGGATGAGGGCCTGCGCTGCCACGGCGACGCCCTGGAGGATGGAGTTGGTTTCGGCCGCGCTCAGAGGGGTGAAAGGGGTGGGCGGGAGGCGGGCGTGGTTCAGGTCGCCCGGGTTAGACTGGTTGCCCTGGGTCACCACTGTGCCCTCTGTGGTGGCTGTGACCAGGCTGGTTACTATGGAGACCACCCTGTGAACAAAAAAAAAAAAAGGTGTGTTGTGTAAAACTGAGATTGTCCAAATGTTTGGTTAATAAGAGAAGTTTTATGATTAATATATCTACAATTTTAAGCAAAATAGAAGATTAAATCTGTCAACTGGACAAAAAAGTTGTAGGAGTAAAGACGTTTCGCTGCCCTTCAGTTCTGGTCAGATTCCTGCTGGACACTGCCTAATATCTGTCTGAAGGTCTCCAGTTTCAGCCTTAACGACCCTATTCAACCGTTAATTGGCCTCTTATTGTTCTTTTTGTTTGCTTTGGGTCTGAGGATGGAATCATAGATCTGTGAGAGATGATGTCTCAGGCTTCATTCCTGTTTAAGGAAGGATTGTCTTTCCTAACAAAAATAGCTTCTTTAACTCTTCTCTCAAACCATTTCTTTTCTCCAGCTAAGATCTGAACCTCACTATGTTCAAAGGAGTGTTTAATGTCTTTGAGATGGAGATGTACCGCAGACTGTGGTCCTGAGGAGCTCTCACGCCGGTGTTGGTACATTCTCTTATGGAGTGTCTGTTTAGTTTCTCCAATGTACAAGAATAAGGTTCATATATCTGTCTTGGCAGTGGGTTATATTGACAAAAATCAATATCTTGATTTTTCTAAACATATAATTTTGAATTCTATGGTAGAATTTGCAGATGGCTTATTTAAGGTGAACATATCTGCTTTGTCAGCGCAACAGCACAAACCCCAAACATAAAGTGTGACACAAAATGATAAGTTACCTTTTGTCTTAGGTTTGATTTTCAGGACATATGCCTAGAAAAACTGATTTTCTAGGCCAAAAAATAGGAATGTACATTTGACACGACATCTGAAGCCTTGTTTAAGACTATTGAAAACATGCTGAAATTTCGGTTTCTCTATATCATCTGGGAACTTCCTGAAAAAACTTTACAACCCTGGAGAACCGCTGCCTTACTCCACCCCAGAGACGTGTTTTCAGGTGACAGGTCTTGAGCTGTAAGTTTAATGTGACATGTTTGTGGAGCTAAACCCTAACAAATAATGACAGCGCTCCATCACCTCTTGTGTCACGTGGGTTTGTGCTCAGGGTTAAACCGGGCTCACCTGGGGATGAGAGGTGACAGGGTGCTGGGTCCCTGGTGGCTGCTGTTTGGCTGCAGGGCTGTAGTAACAGACGGGTCCATCACGACAGCGCAGAGACCACACAGTCAAACTCATCCCGGACTCACGTGCGTCCATTCAGTCCTGAGCCGAGCACAAACACCAGTGTCCCAGATCCAGACACAGCTGCACACAACTCCCCTTCATCCACGTCTTTTTCAGATTCCTAGAAAACAGAAGCGGAAACACAGAGAAACTGGGCTTAAAGACGCACCTGCTTTTGTATTATCTGAACTAGCTTCTGTTCATGTTCACATTTACCTTTAAAAACATGTTTTTTTTACTGTGGACAGGGTCATCTCTCCACAGATCTGACCTGTAACTCGAGCTCTGTGGTGTCACTTGGTGTCGCCATGGTGACAGGTAAGTTTAATGCCATACTGTGGAACATGTAAGGTGAAGAGACGAGCAAGTGGCAAGATTCCACAGGGCAGCTTTAACATTTATTTGGAAAGACGCCATGTGATAGAAGGAAAAGATTTTTTTTTTTTTTTTTTTTTGTCAAATAGCAGAGATCATAGATGGACACAAAATAATAGTATTACAGTAGTTTATTTTTATTTTTATTTTTCAGTAAAATTGCGATGCAGGCTGGGTTTGGTCCTAGTTTGGTCCTGGTTTGGTCCTGGTTTAGTCCTGGTTTGGTTCTGGTTTAGTTCTGGTTTAGTCCTGGTTTGGTCCTGGTTTGGTCCTGGTTTGGTTCTGGTTTAGTCCTGGTTTGGTTCTGGTTTAGTTCTGGTTTAGTTCTGGTTTAGTCCTGGTTTGGTCCTGGTTTGGTCCTGGTTTGGTTCTGGTTTAGTCCTGGTTTGGTTCTGGTTTAGTTCTGGTTTAGTTCTGGTTTAGTTCTGGTTTAGTCCTGGTTTGGTCCTAGTTTGGTCCTGGTTTGGTCCTGGTTTAGTCCTGGTTTGGTTCTGGTTTAGTTCTGGTTTAGTTCTGGTTTGGTCCCGGTTTGGTTCTGGTTTGGTCCTGGTTTAGTCCTGGTTTGGTCCTGGTTTGGTCCTGGTTTGGTTCTGGTTTAGTTCTGGTTTGGTCCCGGTTTGGTTCTGGTTTGGTTCTGGTTTGGTCCTGGTTTGGTCCTGGTTTGGTCCTGGTTTGGTCCTGGTTTGGTCCTGGTTTGGTCCTGGTTTGGTCCTGGTTTAGTTCTGGTTTGGTCCTGGTTTGGTCCTGATTTGGTCCTGGTTTGGTCCTGGTTTGGTCCTGGTTTGGTTCTGGTTTGGTCCTGGTTTAGTTCTGGTTTGGTCCTGGTTTAGTACTGGTTTGGTCCTGGTTTGGTTCTGGTTTGGTCCTAGTTTGGTCCTAGTTTAGTCCTGGTTTGGTCCTGGTTTGGTCCTGGTTTGCTCCTGGTTTAGTTCTGGTTTGGTCCTGGTTTGGTCCTGGTTTGGTTCTGGTTTGGTCCTGGTTTGGTCCTGGTTTAGTCCTGGTTTGGTCCTGGTTTGGTCCTGGTTTAGTCCTGGTTTGATCCTGGTTTGATCCTGGTTTGGTCCTGGTTTGGTCCTGGTTTAGTCCTGGTTTAGTCCTGGTTTGGTCCTGGTTTGGTCCTGGTTTAGTCCTGGTTTGGTCCTGGTTTAGTCCTGGTTTAGTCCTGGTTTGGTCCTGGTTTGGTCCTGGTTTAGTCCTGGTTTGGTCCTGGTTTGGTCCTGGTTTAGTTCCAGGTTTAGTCCCAATTTAAATGTAGTCTTTATACACACCCTACACCTAAAACTATTTATGAAAGGTATATTTTTCTGTATCGATACTTGTTCAAATAAAATCTGGCTTGGATATTAGTTTAAGCATCTTTAATATTTTTGAGAAGCCTAAATGTTATAGCACAAAAAATATAAAAATCCAAATTATAATGATTTGAAACTGTGATCTTATTCATGATATTAAGGGGATCAATAGCCTAACCCAAATATATGGATTTGTCTCCTCTAAGTGGCCCTTGCATAAGAATAAATGGGCCAATACCTAAAACAAAGGCAAAAATGTAAGTGTTTCTGTCTAAAGACTAGGATAGACACATGTCTCATCGCAGCATTTTAAGTAAATTATGATAAACTGGAGCAATAGTGATGATATAACAGTGTTTCATCATTGTCTGAAAACAAGCTGAAGAAACGTTTGCTTGTATTACTGTCATAAATATAGATATATCTGTATTTAATCTGTTCTTTTTTGATCAGTCGGATAAAATTTCAACTAGATAAATTGCATTAAATGTTTTGTTTCAAATACAGATGAATATAAACCTGCAGAAAACACTAGGCTTTACTTACAAATATACCTCCTGTTAGTTAATACTTCATTAATTATAATAAAACATTGTTATTGATAAAATAATGCCTGCGTTGGAACCATTTTGCATGCATTTTCACCTTCATTTTGCATTAATTAGTTTGTGAGATTGTTGTTTTGACCACATTTTCTGGATAATCTCAAAGCTGCAGCGTTCATGTTGTTTTTTGGACATTTCCACATGTTTTTACCAAACACTTGAACTGCTCTGAATCAGGCCCAGTCAACACAGAGAGAAAACAACACCAGCTGTGTCTGTTCTGCTGCATTTTGTTCCAATCCTTTCAATTTTCTCTTGTTTTTAGCTGTGTTATCTACATCAGTCTCATTTTTAAGAGCAAACATCCAGTGTTTCCAGAGGTGCTGTGGTCAGAAACCTGCCTGCAGAATCTGCCTGGCCTTTTTTATCCATCGTGAGAAAACAAGAAATAAGTCTTTACCATCAGCGCTGCTCAGTGACGCAAAAGGAGGATGGGGAGGATGAGGAGGATGAGGCACACAGCAGCTCCAGGTCCAGCTCCAGGTCCAGGTCCAGCTCCAGGTCCAGCTCCAGGTCCAGGTCCAGGGGGGATGTTCTCTGCACAAACATCTCGTCTTGGCCTCGTGCTTATTTCTCCATTCACGTGTTTCGTGCAGGTCCCAGGTGTGAAGCAGAATGTGCCAGATCGTCCTGTTTGAGGCTGTTGTGTCTGATGCGGGGGGCGGGGCCTGCCTCCTGCTCACGCGCTGACGTTTGAGGCTGTTGCTATGGTAACTCGTGATGGATACCAGAACAATATGATGAAAAGTAGGCTATTTCATTTTATTTATATATATTTTTACTGATTATAACACTGCAAGTTACATGTCTAATCTGTGCTATGAACCTGAATCACAAAGAAGTTTAAAGCCAGTTTAAAATTCACAGTTTATTCGTCACAAGACTCGCTGTCAGTGCGCCCTCTGCTGGCACAGTGGAATATGTGAGTAAAACATTATCTGTTGCTGTTTTTTTTCTTTTCCAGTAAAATGCAGAATAACTCTATTATTTTAAAGTGTTAAAGTCTTTATAGAAGGACAATAAGATGTAGGCAACCTATAGTCAAGCTTGTATTTATTTTAAACAGAATATATCCAGTAAAACATCAACTGAGCTGCACCAAAAGGAGGCAGGAGTCATCCTATATCTACAGTCATATTATGATTTGTTTGAGGTTTTGCACAGTACCCAGGACCCTTCCTATCCCATCCACGAGTATCTCACAGTGGAATAGGGCTGTAGCAAATAGGAGACAAAAAGAAAGCAACATGTTTCCCTCAGACTCTTAACTTTACTGCACAACACACACGACTGCATGCTCAGTAACGACTATGCATACAGAGAAGTACTAAGACATGGTATTTATCAGCTATAGAAGCAAACTCCAGCTAACTCATGATGTGTGCAGTGGTTTATGTGTCGTCTGTTCTGCTGTGGTCCATATAAATCCATAAACTTCCTCCAAAAACAATTAGTCAAATAATAAAAACTTACAATTATAAAACACACACACCTTTAAACAAACTACCTGAATATAACTTATTGTGTCAGCTCCGACAACATATTTAAGATTTAAGGAAACAAAGTATTGCGAAAACGATCTGGTTTAGAAGCATTTCTGGTGGACGACGCTGGGGCCACAGTCGGCGTACTCCTGCTGGCTGATGCACATTTGCTGGAAGTTGGACAGAGAGGCCAGGACGGAGCCTCCGAGCCACACGGCGAACGCTCTCTGTGCGGGAGCGATGATCTGTGGAAGGGAACGTGACACTGTTATAGAACTGAGAGCAGTTATGTTGTTATCTATGTCACCTAAGCACTGGACATGTCAGTGTATAGTGCAGTGTTTCGATGGGAAGAATACTCTGAAACTGCATTTACTTACAGAATATTCAATGTATTTTAATGCAGGTATTCAGTAAAGTCTTCCTTTGCATGGCCCAGTCAGAGTACAATAGTGTTACTAATGCAACAACAAGATTAAAACAGCTTTTTAATGATAGTGCATGCTTATTTTGTTTATTTATCACTGATTAGAGAAGGAAAAAACACATGCACGCACCACAAGAGTGACGCTTTCTGTTTTTCTAATAAATGGCATGAGCAAGTACCACCATGTGTTTCTTTTATTTTAGAAAAGTAAGTCTATTCTGAATAACAGCAAATGAAAGAGTAACTGTACCACAATAAATGTACTTTCTGAAGACGTATTTAGCTACTTCCCAACACTAAATGTCTGTAGTGTCTGTTTTATTATCGTTTGTCATTTTGAATCATGGCAACACCGAGAGAATAAGAATTATCTGCGAGGTCTTACGTTCAGTCTCATTTTCTCCGGTGCGAGGACACTGATCGTCTCCATCATCCGAGCTGCAAAGCCGGGGTACAGGGTGGAACCTCCAGACAGCACGATGTTTGTGGACAGGAGCTTTTGTCGGTCCTTTCTGACTTTCACGATAGAGTTTAAAGTGATTTCATGGATCCCACTGGACTCAACACCTAAAAAGTGCATTGTTATGTTATATTTTGTTAATTGCAAACTGTAATATTGATCTGAATAATGGATTAATAATAGAAACAGGTTAAATTACTTCATTAATATGTTTTACTGTTGAAGATACTACTGACATTTTTAACCCTGTGAGAGTGACCTTGAGTTTTGTTTGAATTTTTTGGTAGAAATGCTGTTTTCAGTCTCTGCTCTGGCTGATATCAGGTCGGACTGGGCAGGGATTAAATGATAAGAAGCACCAGAGAAGAGAAACGAGTGAGGAAAGAAGGAGAAGAGCTGCTGTTGGATTAGAGAGCGGCAGAGGGATGAACGTGAGCGCACACACAGAGGAAAACTGGACGCTGGGCACTTTCATTTTAGTCAGATTGTTTAGATTTAAGTCAAAACACAAGGACATGTGAGGAGACATAAAGCAGAGAGGCGCTGTGACTCAGAGCTTTCACCTAAACGAGTGAGCGTGACTCCTCTTCAGAAACACACTCCACACTGCTCTACACCTCTCGATTAAATCACTTGCCTTATCATCGAGATAATAGTGTAGTTTAGAATAGTAATATAGTCAAGAACTAAACAAACTGGATCGCTGCATGCCTATTTGTAACATTTTTAAAAGCTCATAATAGTCAATTTTACCTATGTCCCCTACTTTGGTCACTTACCAAGAAGAGAGGGTTGGAAGAGGGATTCTGGGCACCTGAACCTTTCTTCTCCGATGGTGATGGACTGTCCGTCAGGCAGCTGGAAGCTCCTCAGCAGAGATGAGGAGGGATGAGCAGCTGTGGTCATTTCTTTGTCAAAGTCCAGAGCCACGTAACACAGTTTCTCCTTAATGTGACGCACAACCTCACGATCAGCTGTGAGAGAAAATGAGTGTTATCTGCTGTGAAAGAAAGGTTGAAGAGTCACATCTGTTTATCCATTAAAACATTTCATCTGGGAATGGGTCGCTTATCCCAAGAATCAGAGACGAAACACAGCAGACACTATAATTTGGTTCAGTTAGTACCTGGACCTGCAAAGCTGTAGCCCCTCTCAGCGAGCATGTCCCTGAGGTGGTCCGTCAGGTCTCCTCCAGCCAGTTTCAGTCTCATAATGGCATGAGGCAGAGCAAATCCTTCAAACACTGGGACAGTATGGGTCACTCTGTCTCCACAGTCGACCACGGTGCCAGTGGTGCGACAGGTGTAGTACAGGGCGAGCACAGCCTGCATGCCCACATACAGGCTCGGAGTGTTGAACGTCTCAAACATGATCTGGAGCAAACACACGGAGAGTAAGTTATAAAGTTATACACTGTAAATTTGTAGTGATGATGTTACAGTATTTGGAAATTGGGGAACATGTTAGTGTCATATGAGCTATCTCGCACCATGAGGACCTCAGGGACCGGCCTCCTGCTGGTGCCCAGAGTCAGGACTAAACCAGGGCTAAACCAGGATTAAACCAGGACTAAAGCAGGACTAAACCAGGACTAAACCAGGACTAAACCAGGATTAAACCATGGGCTAAACCAGGACTAAACCCAGACTAAACTAGGGCTAAACCAGGGCTAACCAGGGATTAAACCAGGACTAAAAGCAGGACTAAACCAGGACTAAACCAGGATTAAACCAGGACTAAACCAGGGCTAAACCAGGACTAAACCAAGACTAAACCAGGACTAAACTAAGAGTAAACCAGGATTAAACCAGGACTACACTAGGACCAAACCAGGACTAAACACGGGGAATAAAGTTTATACAGCTAAAATCTCAACAGTCTTTCTGATGACATGAGACAAGCCTCTGCTCTGACAGTTGTGTTTAGTGATGCATATGACAGATTATTTTCATTTGCACTCTTCTCTTTTTTATTCTAATTATGTTTTATTTGTTTATATATTTGATTGTCTATATTATTCCATAAAACAGTTGAATTACTACCACTCCCACAGCTCTGTGCTCTCACATTTGTGGGTTGTTGGGTAATGATTAAGGTTACGTTTTCATATTTCTTAAATGTGAGAAAAGCGGTCTGTGGGGACATAGAGCCATGGTGGGGACATAAAGCTGTGGGATCTTTGCTTATCTCCCATGACTTTGCCTACGATGTGAACTGTGGGTGAGATTCTGAGTTTAGTCCAGACTTCTGTGTCGTACCTGAGTCATCTTCTCCCTGTTGGCCTTAGAGTTGAGGGGGGGCTCCGTGAGCAGGACCGGGTGCTCCTCCGGGGCCACTCTGAGCTCATTATTGAAAATGTGGTGCCAGATTTTCTCCATATCGTCCCAATGTGTAACAACACCTCGTTCAATGGGATGTGTTATGGTCAGTATTTCGTTCCAAGTAAACTGTTTGTATCCAATAAAGCTGTCCTTCTGTCCCACACCGACTATTCCCTACAAGGCAAGGAAGCAAAACATGTTATAACTTACTTCTGGAAAACAGCTGACGGCAGAATAACCAACAAATGCACGACACACACACAGACTATTGGCACACAGTAGGCCTATATGGAGCAAGTAGGACTATGGCTTTAATTGTAACATTTAATTGTAGGCCTCAAAGTCAAATCCAATATGTTTTTTGCTTCACAACAGCTCAATTAAAACTGATTTAGTCTAAGTCCTACTGTAAATGGCTCCATAAAGGTGAGGCAGGATCCTACCTGATCACGAGGACGTCCCATCACCGTGGGGAACACAGCGCGAGGACGAGACTCTCCAGCAAAACCAGCTTTACACAGACCAGACCCACAGTCCACAACCACAGCGCCTCCTTGTTCTTCCATTGCCACAGTCTGATAGTTACTGAAGGTTCATGTGATGTAAGGTCAATGTAGATGAAGCTGTCATTGTTCAAACTGACTGTTATTGTTCAAACCTTTCATCATCCTACCCTTGCATGAACGGTTCTGATTTCTATGGTTCTGTTTCACCAAAAGTGTATTATTTGCCAACAAAAGCTGGTGTAATTTTATTTTTATTAGCTTCAATTTGGAGCCACACACTCCAATGAAACCGTCAGTCGCACAGGCTTTGATTTTTGTGTGAAAAAGCAAACATGTTGATCTCAGTTTTTGGTCTTGGATGTTACCAGGTTACTGCTGGTTTAAGATTAAATCACAATATTCTATAGACTAATAGTGTTTAATACAGAGGGAGGCAGCTAAAATGAATATTGTTTAAATGCCAATAACAGAAATAATCAGGTTCTATATTTGTGCATTTACCTTCTGGATATTTCATGGCAATGTCCAGTTTTAACCTGGTCATTTCTTTCAGTGTCCAGACCCACAAACTCAACTTACCACAACAAAAATCTGCATTTTAACTTATTATATTAATTATTACTGCCACTATCTGTATTAAATATCACTGGCCAAGAGAATGTTGTGATGTCATCTGAAACCCAGCAACAAGTACAACATAAAACAATTAATAGTTCCAGGAAATGAGTAATTATGATCAAATAGAGGCATGCATAAAAAAATATTGGTTAAAACAGAGTGTTGCTGTAGATTACAAATATGGAACCTTATAAACTGACTAAAATATGCCAGATTTACCTGTTTTGGATCTTTTTGTTGATGTGAAGTGTTAAATATAGTACAAGCGCTGTGTTTTGTGGAATCAAACCAAAACTGCAGTTTGTTTTGTGCTCCTTCGTTGAACTCACACCAGGGGGCGCTCTGCTGTTTCTACGTCTGTTACCGCGCAGCAAAGGCCACGAGAAGAAGAGCGGCTGCACCAAATGAAATGAAAACATTACAGTTCTGAGTCGGGAAACCTGGATTTCCACGTTTATCTGGCTCAAAATGTGTAAGACAACATTTTAATTTATCTGTTTTGACTGTTTCAAGTCGCAGATTAGTCATTTGTCTTATTTTGTGGTGGATTAAGGTCTCGTTGCTAACATCAATGCTAGCTGCTAGCTGTTAGCTGTTAGCCGGGCTGTGTGAGAGGAAAGGCTTTAAAGAACACATCTGGTTTATTAAGAGTAGATTGATGTTTCTGTGACTTCTCCATGTGAAGTTTTCATGTCTATTGTGTGTAATTATCATCTGTAGTAACGATGATCATGTATTTTTCATGCTCTTGTTGTAGCAGTTAACACATGAAACTCACTGCCTTTTTACTGATGAATGGTGGTGAAATCCAGATTTGTGATGCCCTATGATAGTAAATATGGTTATATATTTTAGCATCATTTAGCTGTATTCATGTGAGATCATTAATAAGTATTTGTGTTGTCATATTGAACACTTTTGGTACATGGATAAAGCAGAGGTGTAAGGCAAAATGTATTTTTCTGTTCAGTTCAAGCTTATTGATACAACACATTTAAAACTTCAGCTGCCCAAAGTGCTTTACATAAAAGTCATCAATTAAACAAATATGCAGATTACATTTACATAAGATACTTAGGAAAAAGAACAGTAAGACACCAAGATATCTTTTCTGGCAAGTATTAAATGCCAGGGAGAAGAGGTGTGTTTCAGTCTAGTCTTAAACAGCATTAAAGACTGAGAGGATCTGACAGGCAGAGGGAGACTGTTCCATAGTCTGGGCGCTGCCACAGCAAAGGCTCTGTCACCTCTGGTCTTGAGCCTGCCTTTGGGCACAGCAGCAGGAGCTGGTCAGCTGACCTCTGACCTCAGGGCTCTGGGTGGAGTCTAGGGCTGCAGTAACTCCTTCAGATAAAGAGGAACCATAGAGTGCACACTTTTAAGCACAATCCATAACATTTTGAATTGTGCCTGGTATGATATAGGGAGCTAGTGCAGGTTCCACAGCACAGACGTGATGTGCTTTTATGTTTTAGTTTTTGTCAGCAGACGAGCTGTTGTGTTCTGGACATTCTGTCAGCGCTACAGGGAGCCCTGGTCCAGCCCCACATTCAAACAATTCAGACGCAATGTTACAAATACATAAACTAATTTGTTAATTAATGTTCTCTAATTTGTACACTTAAGTGATATTGAACTAAAGCTTTATGTTACAGCTGTAGCTATGACCCTGACGTGCCCAGGGCTGTACTGTGGCAGGAGAATCATCAATAACTCCATAGATGAAGAGTGTGGGGTAAGTATATTTGCGTAGATAATTTAAACAATTTTTAATAAGGTGGTGTTTTTAAATTGCCCTATACTGACTAATTACCTCTAAATGTGTTTGTGGTCTTTCAGGTCTGCCCCCGGGGAGAGCGGACAAACCAGCAGAAAGTGTGTGAGCGCTGCACAGAGTCTCCTGAACTCTACGACTGGCTGTACCTGGGATTCATGGCCATGCTGCCTCTAGTCCTGCATTGGTTCTTTATCGAGTGGTATTCAGGAAAGAAAAGGTGAGCACAATTTACACTATTATTCATCAGTGTTATGTGACCTCCACATTACATCAGATCAGAGAAAATAGTCACTGTCACCTTAATGAATTTACAAAGTATTTTAAGTATGTTTATAGTGTTACAGTATTGCTCGATCATTAGAGCAAATATAAAGAATTCGGAATGAAGTAGAAATCAAACTGTCTATCTTCTAGTCTCAAAGCACTGTCAGGAGAATGGGTCTGTTAATCTTAAAATAACTGCCAAAGAAAGTCTACATAACTGTAACACTACATATATGGTTTTATCTGAACTGTCCTTATTTGAAGGTCTGTTACGTTTGTTTTCTTTCCTTCAGTTCCAGTGCTCTGTTCCAGCACATCATGGCCATGGTGGAGTGCAGTGTGTCAGCTGTGGTCACTCTTTTGGTCACTGAGCCTATGTGGGTGCTCAGTATTCGCTCGTGTAGAGTCCAGATGCTGTCAGACTGGTACACCATGCTCTACAACCCCAGCCCAGACTATGTCAACACTCTGCACTGCACCCAGGAGGCTGTCTACCCCCTGTAAGTAGCATGTCAGTGGAAATAAACATGCATTTTCTTCTTTTTAATTAATTTAACAAACATATGAATACTTTTGTTTGAGCTTTGTGAATAACCTCAATATGGAAATGTGAAATACACGAATCTTACATAGTTTTTTTGTTGTTTTTTTTGCATTATAGCTTGGCTGGTACCTAATTTCTAGTGGAGGATACAGTTCACCTCCTGCTTGTCTCTATGGAGATGCAGTTACTTAACTTGCATGGGATGTTCCACAGTATGGTATCAGACTTATCTATCTCCCTGGAGACAAGCAGATGGCGCAGTCAAGCCAAGTTTCAGGTCAGATCTGTGGAGAGGCAGGTCCACTCAAAGTAAAAGAATCATGTAATCTTGGCAGTAAAAACAGCTGTAATTTAACTAACACTAGATACATAAGTTTAGTGCCATACTGTGGAGCATTCCCAACATCCTCATGGAGACAAACAGGTACCACCTCCACCAAAAAAGTTGCATAGTCACTTTAAAATCTTATATTGCCTCAGTTCTGTTACATATATTTTGGCTTTTGCTTATAGTACCGGTAATTTAGAAACAAGAGCTCTATTTTTATATTTTTTAACAAGTCCTCTTCCTGTTCCTCAGATACACCATAGTATTGATCTACTATGCCTTTTGTTTGGTGATGATGATGCTGCTGCGCCCTCTGCTGGTGAAGAAGATAGCCTGTGGTCTGGGAAAGTCTGATCGGTTCAAAAGCATCTACGCTGCGCTGTACTTCTTCCCTATTCTCACAGTGCTCCAGGCTGTGGGAGGAGGGCTGCTCTGTGAGTGTGGAAACTTCATGAACCACCGTGACAGTAAACTTTAGATACAGAATATAAATCTATGAAGAGATGGTTTTGAGTTAACTTTTAGTAGTTATTTACTGGTAAAACTTCCCTCTTTAAAGAGTGTAAACAGCTTTATTTTTACACTGTGAATATATTTGCATTACTGTTCCTTTTGTATAACCCTATTTTCTTATTTTTATGGTTTGTTCATTGGAAATAAGAGCCTTTTCAAATAGTTTTAATGTTATATCTGTCTGATTACATTGTGCTAAAACAAGTGTGAATAGCTTTATATTAACATTTTGGACATATTTGTTTGTATTTCTGTTTCTTTTTAATTTCCTTATGTTCCTTTTTATGGTGTTTGCAGGGGTTTTCCGATAATTTTACATCATCTTTGTTCAGTTACTTTATACTAAAACTAAATGTTGCAGAAATCTCACATAGTTCTTTGCTCTTACTTGTTTTTTGTTCTGCAGATTACGCGTTTCCTTACATCATTCTCGTCCTTTCGCTGGTGACTTTGGCTGTTTACATGTCAGCCTCTGAGATTCAGGTAACTGCATTTTGGGTTTGCTTTGGTTTAAATATTAACAAGATGTTTTTAGGCTGAGGAACACAATCGGTAGCTGCTTTTGTAAATTATTACATTCAGTGATGTTTGAAAGTTGAGTTAAGCTGTTCACTGAAATCATATATTAAGGTGACAGTAGCTCAGTTGGAGTGTTGGGTCACTGATCCCACAGGTGAATGCTGTTGTCGTGTCCTTGGGCAAGACACTTAACCCACCTCGCCCCTCGTGTCTGTGAACACTGGCGTATGAATGTGTGAAGTTGGAAAAGTGCTGTATAAAAATGTGACCAAGGTTAAACAATGCCGCTGTGTTTGTACAAAAATACTTGGCTACTCCTTTAGTTTCACAGCTGATTTTTATCTTTGTTTTATCTCAAAACATTTCCAAAATATGTTATTAAATCAGATAAGTAACCACTGTATATCACTTTGGTATGACTCATATATTTGGAGTAGTCATAAATACGTCAGCAATAGTGCAGAGAAATGCTAGTTTGTGACATTACATAATTTATTATCTGGAAGCCTGGGAAAAAACACTGATGGTAAAAATGAGCCATTGCCAAAACCACAGAGCAACTAACAAAATACGCCATCTTCTGAAGCTCTCGAAATAGCGTCTTTAACTCTAAAATGAAACCCATGAATACGCACTATCTACAAGTTTCAGGATTATTAAAATAAGGTCTGTTGCCATAGCAATTAACATTTCACAACAAGATATTATAATCTTCTGAATGGTGACAGATCCTCAAAATAGCATCTTTAACTGAAAACTGAAACCCATGAACACTACCCATGGGTTTCAGAATGGGAAGTTAGAATATATTGTTTTGAATCATTAATTGCTATAACAACAGTCCTATCTTCTGAATGGTCGAAGTCCTCAAAATGGTGTCTGTAATGAAAAACTTAGATCTTAACTTTTTTCTCTTTTTCATTTTCAGTCTTTCAAGAGTCTGGGAGCCAAGAAGAAGCGCCTGGTTGTGTTGTTTAGCCACTGGTTGCTCCACGCTTATGGGATCATCTCCATCTCTCGTCTGGATAAACTGGAGCAGGACCTGCCTCTGCTGGTTCTGGTCCCGGGACCCGCCCTCTTTTACATCGCCACGGCCAAATTCACCGAGCCCAGCCGCATCCTGTCCGAAGGAGGCAACGGACACTAAAAATACCACCCTTTCACCTTCATTAAGTGCTGCTATTAAAGGCGTACTCTGTAACTTTTCTGGTGGAAGATACACCACCTGCATTGTCCACATGTCACTGCTCTGCCTCGAATGACCCACAGTATGACTTTAAACTTAACTTTCTAAAGACAAGCAATTAACACAGCAGCCCAAGTCAGGTCTGGGGGAGTAACAACGCAGTTTTTAAAATATATTTTTGGAGTAATAAAAACACGTAATTGAATTAATGCAAGATGTTTACGTTTAACACCAAACTGCGGAACATTTCAGTCAAAGGAATAACATTTCCATGGAGACAAAAGTGGAAAAGTGCAGACCCCCACCCAAAAAGGTTATATTAAAATGCAAAAGTCCAAAAGTCACTGACAGTTGAAAAAACGTCATAACTCTTATGTTTCTAAATATTTATCTTTTATTTTTTCCGAGCATTTAGAAAGACCCTTCCGACATTAATCTGAGCAAATCCAGCACCGAGGAACGAACCCTCATTGTACAGTGGAACTTTGAGTCACGTGGGTCAAATTCACAAACCCAGCGGTGTTACTGTCCACATTTTAATACCAGAGATGCCCCAAGTGTAAATGCCATTAAAGGAATAATAAGTGTTTTTCACAGACCTGACTAGTCCTGATTTCTTCCTGTGGGTCTATTTTAAAGAAAAGGATCAAATAAGAGACGTAGGCCCAGAAATGCTTTAAATGTTATGTAAAGTGTGTTGGATCAGACACTTAAAAACATTATTTTTACTTCCCCTAGTTTAAGTCGTGATAAGTTCAAGTGTAAGTGAACAATTATAACCGTATATATTGCCAAAAATCTTGAAGTTTCAGTTTATCTACTGCTAAAATTTGGTGAGAATAACTTAAGAATTATAGGAGCTACTGAAGATTTAAAAGTGTCAGTGACTTTTGGGCCGCCCTGTATTATAGATTATTCTGATTACGGTTTTGTGTTGACTATAAAAACCTGATCAGTTATTAACACTAGACAGAGGTTTTCAGTTGCACAACAAATACGGCAGTTCTAATAATAAACCAAGTCCCTCGACCTTTTCCCTCGACTCTCACCAAACTGAAAGTAAAAACGTGCTCGCTTCCTTCATGTAAAGATATTGTTTTAAAATATAACACATGTTTAACAGCTGTATTGACTTAAATGTTCAAACATGGACGATTCCAGTGTAACATGTCCTTTTATAAGTGCATTATATGTGAGCTGAGGCTTAAATGTTTTTGTTAATTGAAGTAAAAGGTTTGTTTTTTGTAAATATATCTCTGTACAAAACATTATTACTTTTTATTTATTCTTTAAAGGTCCTATATTACGTACAATGGACTCTTGCAGCTTTAAGCCATGTGAAAATGCTGTTTCCTCATCGAAAACAGACTTGGAGTTGTTTTGTTCACACATGTTTAAGTTACCGTTTATTATAAGTCTGTAACATACAAGGCTCAAAACGCTCTGTTCCACCTTGTGATGTCATGAAGTGGTAGTTTTCATGTTAACAGCTCCTTGTACCTTTAGTTCAGTAGAGATTGTCAATTCCACATCTGAAATTATCTAAATGATTCTAGTGAAGGTGTGTAGAGTTTAAACACACAGTGGAGCACTTCCTGTATTCCCACATGATGACATCACAAGGTGGAACAGAGTGTTTTCTATTTTAGAGAAGAGCTCAGTCTAAATATGTGAAACAACGCACAACTCCAGGTCTGTTTGTAACGAGGAAACATCAGAAAACCGCGTCGTTTGGGCTCTTTAAAGGTGCGATTTTTCAGGTAGAGGGTCCGGCTCGCGCTTGTTTCTATGGAAATGTTCTTGATTTGCCTTGAATGTTCCACTTTATAGCATTATCTATCTTTACGAGGCCAAATTACTGGTCAGATCTGTGCAGAGGCAACCCCACTCACAGTAAAAACGCACATACAGTATTTCAAAGTCTTTATGAGCAACGTTAACACCTGTGATTACTTTAATGCGGGACATTTCAGATAAAATATCCATGGAGACGAGCAGGAAACAGACCCTCCACCAGTAAAGTTCCATATTGCACCTTTAAGCATCTTGTAAATGTGTTCAGTGATGTGAGTTTATCATCTTTGTGTAAATAAAGTGCTTCTCTACTTTTAGCTGGGGAAAAGGTGGGTTTTTACTGCGACTTCCTTCCCGTATGTAAAAAAAAAACCTCATAAAAGCTACATTTTCTCCTTTTAAGCTGTTAAAATTAGCTCCTTTTATTTACCAAACACAAACACAGTTATCTGTTATGAGGGGAAACCCAGTGACGCAAACGTTTTATTCTGTTTTTCAGATAAGATGATCGAAATTTGAATATACAGTATGCACGACTCGTTTGTAAATGTTGTAAATAAAATGTTAAAGTGTATCATTGTCAGTGAGTTTGTATGAAATATTAGCCAATCAATATATTTTAACTACCGTTCACAAAACTCTTTTTCACAAGGAACACCAGTCTGATCAAACTTTACATTTTAAGGCTTTTTTTTAATGATCTTAAACATTTGTCAGAGCAAATGCCTCGAATACAATCAAGTTCAACTGCAGCATAAAAACACTGGTCATACCAAGATGGCCGCTCCCTGCATCAGTCCTTCAGTAGTAACAAAGTCAAGCAAAGCACAGCTACATAAACAGGATAAAAACACCCGGATGTTTCCAACTTAAAGTCAAGCTCTGAGTCAGTTCTGAAAGCAACACCCATAGTTCCTCTAGTGTCGCACAGGAAATCAGGCTTAAGCGAAGAGTTTAACTACCACCTGCAAATATAAGTTTCCTGCTTATTCGTATCAGCAGTGTTTCAGTTTGTCATGTTGTTACACTGAAAGAAGCCCTGCCCTGTCACAATACAACATTTAAAACACTAAACACCAATAATATCTAACACAGACGGGGGGCAGCTAATAAAATTATAGTTAAAATGCAGATTTGTGGTGAGTTCTTGGGTCTAGTCACTAATAGAAATGATCAGGTTCAACATTTATGCATTTACCTTTTAGATATGTCTGAAAACCACCAAAATGACAGGTAAAAGTGTCTCTTATTTCACAAATTTTGTTCTGTAGGGAATCATATAGTTAACCTAAAAGATATAAAGCACCAACTAGTGAAGTAGTTAAGTGTTTCTTTGTGGTTTTGTTTTATTAAGATCTGTTGACTGGGATTATCCAGCTTTAGACTGATTATTGTGTCAGAAAAACTCTTCAATATCGTCATTGTCATACAGGGTGGCCCAAAAGTCACTGACACTTTAAAATCTTCAGTAGCTCCTTTAATTCTTAAGTTATACTCACCAAATTTTAGCAGGAGATAAACTGAACCTTCAAGATTTTTGTCAGTATATATGGTTATAATTGTTCACTTACACTTGAACTTATCACTACTTAAACTAGGGGAAGTAAAAATGTAAAAAATTTTAAAAAATAATGTTTCTTGGGTCGCTGGGTTTGTGAATTTGACCCATGTGATTCAAAGTACCACTGTACAATGAGGGTTCGTTCCTCGTTGCTGTATTTGCTCAGATTAATGTCGGAAGGGTCGTTCTAAATGCTCTGAAAAAATAAAAGAAAAATATTTAGAAACAAAAGAGTTATGACGTTTTTTCAACTGTCAGTGACTTTTGGGCCGCCCTGTACTTAGATCATGTTTTTCATTTGTTTTTAAGTCCTGAGCTTTAAACTGTGTCTTGTGCTCACTCAGTCTGTTTGCGATCGGCAGCATTTGAAAAGAAAATCCGTAACTATATTCCAGTATTCCAGTTACTTTTTCATTTGGTGGTGTTCAGAATCCAGTTACTTTTCTAAAATGAAAGGAAAACACACAGTTTAGGCTTTAAATTGCACATAACGAGATCGGAAATACACAACAGTGAAGCAAACATAAAGCTTAATCCTACTTCTCTATCTCTCTTTACTCTATAATTTAAATGCAACTCAATGTAAAAGTATCGAAAGTATTCAGAATACAGTACTCTGATTGGACCAAGTTACAAAATACATGTTAATGCAGGTGTTCAGTGTTCTGTGACTAAACACCGGAACATTTTCAAAGTATTTTTCCCATCAGTGGCAATAAATTATCATGCAACTGATTCACAGTGACCCGACAAGACGAGAGAAAGTGTCACAGGGAGGATTTTGTCTTTGGGCTTTGTTATTTTCATACCTGGCAACACACTTCTTCCTGCGCATCTGGAAAACTACGAGAATAAATGTCACTTCCCCTCAGTGGACAAACAGAAGGACTGATTTTAGACGTTTAAAAACAGCCTTAAATAGACTTTAAAGCATTTGCTGTTGAAAAGGGATAATCTCGCACATGCATTTATGGTTTGCAGAAATGTTTCGAACAATTTATATGTCTGTTGTCCTGTTGTAGTTGTTCTGCCGTGCTTTAAACCATAGAACATCCATGCACAGTTTAAAGCTATGATTAAACCAGCGATAAATGCTGTGCACGTCGTAACAATCAAGAGTTTTTGGTTTGGTTTTAAAATAATTAAGTTAAAAAGGCCTCTTCTCTTTACCCATTCCATCCTGAACAGAGTTAACTTAAAAAAAAACACACACAAACACACAATTTGACATTTTTTAAAGCAACGGGAGTGAAATGGAAGATGCTCGGTTCAAAAGTAAAATGTGAAAAGTAAAAAAAAAAAAATGTTATTCGGTATTTTTGTGTCTCTGGGTGATAGGAGAGTAATAAAAAACAAAACAGGACCATGTATACTGGGTCATTTGGTAAAAAACAACACTAAAGACAGATAAAATCGTTTTGCAGTTAGGGTTTTCTCATCAAAAAATTATTTTAAAAACTGATGTGTGATAAGTTTTTTTTGAATATTGTTACGCCGATGTTTGCAGAGCTTTAACAGGCATTTTCACACCTTTCAAAGAACTGAAAACAAAAAAGGAAGTGCTCAACTTAAAGATTATGATGTGACATTTTCAGTTTCGTGATATTGAGTCATCTGATATCACCATGGCGATAAATCATCAATAGCCCTAGTTACAATCGTCTCCCGTAGCAACCACCTTGACGACGAGTAATAAAAATCCTTAGGCCACTTCCATTTGGATTGTCATTTAGTGTCGGACATTCTTCTAAACTTCAGGCATCTCCGATCGATGTTTCTAGTCCTGGATGTAGATGATAATTATGCATAAAGTTCCCACAAGTCCAAGCGCTTGAATTCCCAGAAACCACAGCAGCATCCAAAAGACCATAATGACGACCGGCTCGACTATTTTGTCCCCAAAGTACATCTGACTGAAGCCCACGCCTCGTAGACACTTGTTGATCATCCCAAACAGAGTCCCCATCCTCTCGCAGTCATCCAGCTCGGGCTGCCTGGTCGTGGGGTCGTCGATGTCGGGCCACTGGGCGTCTCTGGAGCCCTGCGGAGCGCTCTGCCTCCGGTGGTCCTACAGGGAAGTGCAGCGTGTTAGACAAGCACAACATGTTTTTTTCTTGTTTTGTTGTACCCACTTAAAAGTCAGATAACATGCATAAAAAAACCCCAAACATTTGTGAGCATTAAAGCTTCACTGTGTAACTTTTCTGCTGATGGTTTGGCCAGTTCCTCATCACCATGGAGATGTTATTGCTTTTCTTCTGCCTTTATGGAGACAAACAGGTGCAAGTCTCAGTTTGATCCATAACAAAATGACTTATGACAGAAAACTTCAGGTGAGATAAGTTTAAAGCCACAGTGCGGGACTTTTTTGGCAAAGCAATAACACGAACAAATCAGCAGAAAAGTTACACTGTGCAAATTGAACTAACGCTTACTTTTTATGGCTCTGTCTTGTTTTCTCTTGGGAAAACAGGCCAAATTCACAAAGTAATAGCCTCAAGAGAGTTAGCAACAGCATGGCACAAATGTATATAAAAGTACTGTGATTTCAAGAACTATTTTCACTGTTAATACAGGGTGGCCCCAAAAGTCACTGACACTTTTAAATCTTCAGTAGCTCCTATAATTCTTAAGTTATACTCACCAAATTTTAGCAGTAGATAAACTGAACCTCCCCAGATTTTTGGTAATATATACAGTTATAATTGTTCACTTACACTTGAACTTATCACGACTTAAACTAGGGGAAGTAACCATTTTGTGTTTGTCTCTGAACAGCCTGATCCAACACACTTTACAGAACATTTAAAGTATTTCCGGCTTATGTCTCTTATTTGATCCTGATATTACGTTTGAAGTGGTTTATTGTCTGACGTTTATTCACAAACACCTTTTCTTTAAGATAGACCCACAGGAAGAAATCAGGACTAGTCAGGTTATTGTGATTAATGTGGGAAGAGTCGTTCTAAATGCTCTGAAAAAATAAAATAACAAACTGGGTTTTGATTTTGAAACAAAAGAATCAAAGTGAATTTCTTTCAATGACCGTCTCGGTGACTGTATTTGGCCAATGTGGGAAGAGTCGTTCTAAAATTTCTGGAAAAAACCAAAAGAAAAACATTAGAAACAAAAGATTATGGATTAAACCGTCAGTTTTTGAACCACTCTGGATAAGATAAAAACCAAAGGTTTTAATTGTACAATTCAAAACTTTCTTAACAGGAGAATATGGGGCTCTTACAGTTTCTAATAAAATAAATAAAAATTGCTAGTTTGTGTTCCTTGTATCCTCATGGACACATAAGTATACAGCCTTAGCCTCAAGATTGCATTAAAAATATGCATATAAATGTATAATCCAACACTGAAACTATTTTTTCTTTAATTTTTGTGTCTAAAAAAAACGTGCAGGTGTGATGTGTGATAATGCGTTTCCTTCTTCTCAGACGTGTCAGCAGTTAAACTTGAAAGTCCTGATGTTTTTTAAAGAGAGAAACAGCTGACTGTGTTGACAACATATGGGCCACAAACCAATTACAAAACCCTCTCTTAAAACCTGTGGCTTAACTACATCACAGGTTCCAGGAATTGATTAGATGACGCAACCCTCCTGTCTGCAGAGTAATATGTTTTTAACGAGGATTCACGACCCTGTTTGGCAACGAAATGGTTAATATTGTAATGAACATGTGAAGGTGCTTATTGACAGAACAGGTCAGACAACAATCACTTTATATATTTCGCTGGGTTTGGGAAGGTCTGGGCACGTCCTCATGAAGTCACCATGAAGTCACACTGTAATTATAAATGTGAACTGTAACAAAACTGAAAGGAGTGTTATTTTTGGGGAGATTTAAATAAACTTTTTGCTTTACATAATCGATAGACAACAGCATTTTCTTAACTTAAGCCAGAAAGATTGCAAACGTGGTCTAATAAATCAGTTCAGTGGCTGCCGTCTGGATGAAATGTGACTTGACTTGTTAAAGAATGTAAGGCCAAGTTTGTCATGTATATGTCAGCAAACCCACCTATGTCTTTGTTTAAAAATGTCTTCGTTTAACAGATCACTGATTTACAATGATTCATTAGTAATGCCCCACAGTTGAGTCACTTTATGGTGTTACCTTTGAACTGTGGACTGAATACACGTCTTATAATGGACAGAAGCAGCTGTCGCCAAGGAAGTTTAACCCTGAAAACACTGGGATACTCTCCAATAAATTACCGGTATATGATTTAGTCTTATTATTTTAACCAAGTTAGCTTTTTATTTGACAGTTGTTGCATAATACATTTGTGTTGAGCATGTTTTGCTTTTTGTTCTTTCATTTTGCAAAGTTCAGACTTAACACTTAAGCTAAATCATACTTACTGTGAAAAACATAAGTATTTTTGTGTGTTACTCGCCCTTTCACCCATTATTAGTGCAACAGAGCTCAGTGGTTGTTATGATTGCATGAAATTGTTTAGCAAATGGCCAGTTATAAGTTATTAGATTATAAGTTAAGTAAATATAATGTATTATCTTTTACCTCTATATAGTTTTCTGGTGCATGAATGTGTGTGTGAATGTGTGAATGAATGTACAGGGGTGGGATTTAATAAGTTTTCTTCTTCCCACTCCTTTTCCAGCTTATATAAAGGATTAATTTGTGAAATGTGCTTTAAATGGAACTGATACAAGTGCATGAAATAAATAACTAAAGGAAAAATGAATGTGTGCATGAGTGTGTGCATAAATGTGTGTGGTTCTTTGGATGCCTTGAAGGTGGAAAAGATGTAAAAATGTGACCACGTGAATTTTCCCACTGTTTTTTTGCATGTTTCCTTGCCGAAAAGGAGGGTCTAAGGCCAAGGAATGTCCTGGGACACTTCCCCATTTGCTTGTTTTCTGTTGATTAATTTGCATGTCTATTTCTGTTCCAGTCTTGCTTTTCTAACTTTCTGTTTGTTAAATCAATCCTCATGTTCAGCCTCAAGAGTCAACTCCTACTGTGATTTTTGAGCTTTAGAAAAATAAACTGAGCTGAACTGAATAGAATTTGGATTTTCTTGTTTACTCTAGTAGTGTCACATGTAAATAAATGCAAAACATGTCACGCAGAAACGCCTGACAGTCAATTTAACGGGATTATGTTATTTTATGTGTATAATTTTGAACGACAACAGGGCAGCAGACGGGCATAAGCAGCTTAACACTAGACCCCGTTATAAATACATACATTTATGCGACAATGACAAACAGTTAGCCTCCATGTGAGCTAATAACAGTTAAATACAAGAGCTAGCTAAGTCAAAACTACTTTTGCATTACCCGATCTGCAGTATACGGAGTAACCCCACGCACGCGCTCGTCCATATGCCATCTTCTTACGTTTTCAGGCGGTAAATCCAATAAATCTCGACGATGAATGACCTGATTTTCGTTTAAAGGAGGCGAAACAGCGGACATTTTTAACACAGTCCGCTCGTGGTAACTTCCAAAATTAAAAACATGCGAGAGAGGAAATATTTCACAATCTG
Organism: Periophthalmus modestus; assembly: GCA_019594935.1. Classification (NCBI taxonomy): domain Eukaryota; kingdom Metazoa; phylum Chordata; class Actinopteri; order Gobiiformes; family Gobiidae; genus Periophthalmus; species Periophthalmus modestus. Next base: position 3,044,852 of record JAIEZT010000068.1, read on the forward strand.
GAGCTGCGGTGCTGTGACGGACGAGGCACATTCACTACCCTTAAACGCAACGCAACGCTAATGCTGACGGGCGAGGTTGCCAGGTTACTAATGCAAAGTCCAGCCAAAAAGCAAGCCACATAACACAACAATGTCAAATTAGAGCTCGAAAGGAAAAATGAATGAATGAATTAATTAATATTGAAATCGAAAGAGAGTTAAGTGCAAAACAGTGCGCCCTTGTCTGTTTTTAAGTGGATAAAAGAAGCTACACAACTGCTAGCTAATACAATACATTGTTTTAGGTTGCCAAATCAGATTTTTTTCAGCCTCAAAAAATAATATTTAATAAAACATAAATAAATAAATTAATTAATTAATTAATAATAACAATAATAATAATAATAATAATAATAATAATAATAATAATAATAATGATAATAATAATAATAATAGGATAAAAATAGCAACACAACAGCGAGCTAATACAAGTTTGTTTTAAGTTGCCAAATATGAAACCTTTTTTTCAGCCTCACAACACAAACCAAAATTGAAATAATGTAATAATAATAATAATAATAATAATAAAAATAATAATAATAAGAATAACAATAAATAAATAAGTGCAATAACAACAGTGTACTTTTTTGTGTGTTTTCCCCCGCTCTAATCAAAACTAATCATACATTTGTCTGAATGGTTGTATATTTACAACATTTACATCCCAGGCAAAGTAATAACATCTCCAGGAAGGGTGACCACCTGTTCCTTTTGGTTGTCCACAGCATTTTAGGCCCTTGTGCCTCATCACCACATGAAGTAGAACACGTGGAGGATACACTTCCTACTTCCAGCCAAAAAGCAAGCCAGATCATACAACCTGTCAAATAAGATTTCAAAAGAAAACTGAATGGAGGTGGAGGATACACTTCCTACTCGAGATACCCTCCACAAGTCCTGTACAATGATGGGAAGAATACTTTAAACATGTGTTTGGTTACGGAATACTGAAAACCTGCATTAAAATGTACTTGGTGTAATCAAAGTACTGCATTCTGAATGCTTTGAATACTTTTACATTGAGTAGCATAACATTTTAGTGTAAAGACTGAGACTGAAAACAGATTTATGTTTGTTATGTATTTCCTTCTTTTTCCTTTCTATTTTTCTCACTAATATTGCAGTTTGAAGTTTAAAGCCTACTCTCAGTTCATGTATTCAGCTGCTTCCCAACACTGACCTTTAAGTTTAAGTTTTAAGTTTTATTTGGGGGCAAGTTCCTGTTTAAACCGTGTCTTAACCATTTCCGTTATTTTTCACAGTGTAATAATGGATTAAATGTGACAATAACACAACTCTAGATCATTTTACACTTGTTTCTGAGCCTGTGGGGCGCAGTTCCAGGGCCGACCGCACGGGGGCGCCCTCTGCTGTGCGCTCGCTTTGTTTCCGCTGATGCTGCTCTTCGCTTCAAAGCTGAGGAAAGTCGCTCCGTGTGTGTCAACATCCAGCTCTCCCCGGGGAAACGGCGCTTTAACCTTATCCAAAACCCGATGATCCTTTTTACAACACTCTTTTTTATTTGCTCACCCTCGGACACATCGATTTATATCACTCCAAAGCAAAGAAAAGCGCCTTTGTTGCTTGTAGCTCAGAGTTTAGCTAACGTTTGAAAGCATGACATAGTACAAAGTGGAAATACAGTCTCCAATTTATACTAAATATCTGGGGACCTGTTAGCTTAGCCGTCTAGCCTTACATTTCAGTGTGACCGGAGGAAAAAAGAAGACCTAGCCTGCTGACATGATGTTTCCTCAATCCAGACACTCGGTAAGTTTGTTTTTTGTGCAGGATTAAGTTGTGTCTGTGTCAAAGTTAGCAGTGAGCCGCAGTGAGCTAACAGGCAGCACACAGGCTGCACACACACAGCTGAGGCGAGCTGCTGTAGCTGTCATCACACATCTATTCATGCTTTTACACCTAGCATCTTTGCATTAGCACTGCAGCAAGGCTCATTAGAACAAATCCAATACATCCTCGTGGTGCTAGAGTGCTCCAGGTCACTGTTTGCAGGGTTTTTCAATACAAATATGCCTCCAGATCCCTGTTTGTGGCCTTAAGAGAAGATGTTTTTCCTTTGTTGTAATCTGTAGTCATTATTAGCCTTGTTGATTTGCTTAGTTGCATGTAGAGTAAATCAAATTGAAATAATTTATTTTCAAATAGGATATGAAAATAAAAAAGTGAACATGATTTTAAATTAAGGAGTGATTATAAAACATGGGACATTCCCTGATTGAGTCAACAAAAGTGTGAGAAATGCTTAAATGCTTAAATGTAATGCTCTACACATGTCCTAACTCGTGTATTGATGAATTTGCCTCTGTGGACATGGACTCGTCAATATGAGCTGGTGAAATTCTTTTGTTTCTTTATATTACTGCAAATCTTTATAATGTTGAGTACAGTCTTTACAATCACCAGTTCTGTTCAAATTAATTGATTAGGCTGTATAGGCTATAAACTGATTGATTTCAGTATTACTTGGCCACACTAATCCTTCATTTCTCTCGTCTTGAAACAATAGAACTAATGACATTTACTGTTTTAGGGATTTTAGATTTTTCTTTTTGTTAACACCTTTACTAGGGCTGCAAGTATAATCACAATTAAATCGAAATTGCAATTTGCATGATCACAATTAGCTTTAAAATATTAAAATGTTTAAAATGTGAACTTTGATCAGAATCCTGCTGTCCAAATGTAAATTGGAAATTGAAACACCTTCACGATTCTTGTCAGAAAATAAGATATTTCTCAGAACTTTTACCTCATCAATAGAGAAGTACCAACCAAACAATGGCAAGTTCATAAATTAGTGAGATGATTTTAGTTTATTTAAACCAAATCATATATATATTTTCTTTTTCATTAATTTAAATCATTTTAAACTTGCGGGACAAATAAAAATGATATATCTCAATTATCATTATTCACATCTGATTTCTACAACCAGCCAATAGTAAAGTGTCAGTAAGTTTATAGACACACAACATCATGTAGGTAATACACCCTCTGCACGAGCTGGAGGAATTGTCTGGGGGTGAGGGAAGTCTGTTTGAACGCCTCACATCACATTAAATAATACTTTTGAAACAATAAACTCAGTATTTTTAATCTCAGAAGGGCATGAGCTGCAACAACCAATGATTATTATTAATTAGCCATAGAAGTTACTTATTTAACCATCTGCAGCTCAGGTCGTATCACATAAAAATAAAATAAAAAAACAGAAGGTCAGTCGATGTTTGAGTCGTGCTCTTGACATAAACATCATTCTTTACCTGTGGAAAGGTCAGAGGGACTGAAACGTACTAATAAAAGTGAACCAAGAATGACAGAGCATGCGGGAGTCTTCTTAAAACTCCACTTTGCAAAGAAAATATACACACGATGAGTCCTTAATTTGACGACTCCATGACCAGCCAATGATAAGCAAAGGACATTGTAAAAGTAGTGTTACTCAAAATTAAAACCTTATACAACAACTTTAATCACCATGTTTATTTATAGAGATCCCCCCACTGGTTCTAATAGTTTAGTTACACCCATGCAGCAGATTAATGGACTAATTGTTTGAGAGTAGACGCTGAGTTTTGACCTCTGCGTCATCCCCGTCGCTCTCCCGTAATCCCGCTGGAAACCACTTGTGCTCCTCCCATTTATTTAGACATTAATAAGGTTTAGAGCACAGGAGGATTAGTGATGAGGCTGGTGGTTTAAGTGTATTCTGGCTGCACATAACCAGAGTTGGATCACGTATGGTTTGCGTGGACTCACTTAATCTTCTGTAAACACTTCAACTCTCTGTCCCCAATCAATTTGTCCTCAACATCTGTCCAAGAAAAGTCAATATACAGTATAAAGTTTATTACGAGGCTTAAAATAAACTCCACTGGACTTTCTCTGAGTGAATCACAGTTGTCATCTTGTCCAAATCTGCTAAAAGTCTGACTTCTCTTAGGGTTAATCTTACGGGTCAAGCTGATGTTACTAAACAAACACAGACTCATTAAAACGAGCCCAGACAAGAATCTGCTCGCAGTGTGTGTTTTGACAGGTATAGGCTGCTTTAAAGTGTTGAAATATATCTTAAAAGGAATAACTAGAAGAATAATCTAGTAACTCAATGTTTCCCACAGGTTTATACAGGTGATCCATATTTGAATCAGTATATTTAATACAATATTTCAGTGTAAATGTCACTTATTGCTGCTACTGAACAAAAAAACACTGATTACAGAT